>CAUYMX010038363.1:0-10978 GCA_963573855.1 Lepilemur septentrionalis | reverse complement strand
GATCCTGGGGAGGGTTAAAAAGATAATATCTTTGTTTTCCTTTCCTAGGGCTGCAGACTGGGTGACCTAAACAACAGAAATTTATTGTCTCCCAATTCTGGAGGCTACAGGTCCAATATCAAGGTGTCCACAGGGTTGATTTCTCCTGAGATCTCTCCTTGGCATGTAGATCACCATCTTCTCCCTGTATGTTCACATGGCCTTTCCTCTGGCCCTGTCTGTATCTTAATCTTCTCTCCTTTTAAGGACACCAGTCATATTGGATCCTAACCCGATAGGGCCCTAAATAATCCATAGGCCCCCTTGTATAACCTCATTTTTTTTTTTTTTTTGAGACAGAGTCTCACTCTGTTGCCGGGGCTGTAGAGTGCTGTGGCGTCAGCCTAGCTCACAGCAACCTCAAACTCCTGGGCTCAAGCAATCCTTCTGCCTCAGCCTCCCGAGTAGCTGGGACTACAGGCATGCGCCACCATGCCCGGCTAATTTTTTACATATATTTTTAGTTGGCCAATTAATTTATTTCTATTTATAGTAGAGACGGGGTCTCGCTATTGCTCAGGCTGGTCTTGAACTCCTGACCTTGAGCTATCCACCCGCCTCGGCCTCCCAGAGTGCTAGGATTACAGGCATGAGCCACCGCGCCTGGCCTGAAAATATTTTTTAAAAAGGTAAATCTGATGGTGCTGAAACAGTTCTAGGCCACAACAAACATAGAAATTAATTTCATGAAGTCACTGAAGCATTAATAGAAAGTAATAGAATCCTGAGAGCCCACATCCACTGCCTGCTGCCTGAAGGTAGGTCCCCAGTAGGGAGTTGGACCCCAGGCTCCTGTGAGCACTGCCTTGGACCCCACGATCCCAACAGCCGCTCCAGCCAATGATTTTTGACAGGTTTTGTCATGCAGTGTTTTTGTGACAATAGCTGACTAATACAGGGAGTTTCAAATATTTTTTAATGCGCCACATATGGAAAAAAAGAGTTGTGTTTCTTCAAAGAGCCTTCCTAGGATCAACAAGCAAGAGTTAGAGCAGAGTTTCCCAACTTCAGCACTGTTGACATTTGGGGCCAGATCATTCTCTGTTGAGGAGCTGTCTTTTGTATTGTAGGGTGTTTAACAGCATCCTGGGCCTCTATCCATTAGATTTCAGAAGCATACCCACCCGCCCCCCCACCAGCTGTGGTAACCAAAAATGTCTACAGGCATCGACAAATACCTCCTGTACGCAAGATCACCCCAGTTGAGGATCACTGAGTTAAAGGAAGGCAGTTGGGTTCCATTTGAGAAGGGACTCTCTCACTCTGGCCATTTGATGAAGTAAGCTCCTAAACTGGAAGTATTTGAAGTGGACCCTGTGGGATTGATTTTTTTCATTCTTTAGGGGACTGGCTCAGACAACTGCTAACGGGCCTCCCAAGGCTTACTCTCCATGGTGATGAGCTAATGTGACAGTGTTTCGTCATTCTTCAGCATTTGCTGGGAAGACTTTAAACATAAAATATCCTTGGGTATCCATTGAGCTCATAAACATGCTTCAGGAACATTCTTATAAATATGAAATGATAAATACTATTTAAGCACTTGTAGTCATTTGAGTTGTTTTTGGGACATCTCCTTTTTGATCTTGTTAATATTAAGGAACAGTATTATACCTTTCTTACCACTGTGTAATGTGAAATAGTTTCAAAATAGATTTTTTTAATCTTGGAGAATGTTATTTGATTAGTATGAGAGGGGTGTGTGTATGTATAAAAACAATATACCAGGCCACAAAATTATATTTTTTAAAGCAAAAATTTTCAGTTGAATCCCCATTAGGGAAAGACATTTTAAAGGTTTAGTTTAGTTCTGGGACCTCACTCCTACTTGTGCTAGGTGACTGGGGATCCTCAACAATCTACAACCAGGAGGGGCAGAGGAGAGTCTCTTACTTCATGGAATCCTGAAACCTTAGACCTTGCTATTACTCACATCCTGCCACTGGGCTGAGCCTTGGCTTTGGGGAGTCTTCTGTCTGTGGCTGCCACCACCCAGCAGTAGCACTAGATTCTTTCTGACCTAGTTAGAGATACGTTGACCTTGCTTGGCAAGGGAAGCCAGATGACAGCAGTTTCCAGCAATTTCTGTGCCGGCAGGAATGCAGTATTAGAATCAATTGCTATCTTAGGCCATTGTCTTTGCAAGGACAGAAAAGTAGTTATTAGGAATGAGTGAGAGGAACAAGTGTAAAAATGAGGATACTTACGAATCTGTGTGCTAGAGAATTTGAGGTATATTCAGAAAGGGTGAAAGAGCCAAATAGTAAATGTTGCCTCTTAAAGATAGCACTAAAACATTTTGCTTAGAAGTAGGTTACATTGAAATGTTCTCTACCAAGAGAATTTGACTTAGACAATTATTAGAAGAGGAAGTCCATTATCAAACTAGATAGCTGCATTTGGCACAAACAGGTATACAGCACTTATTAGAATTGTTCAGCTTTCTGATATTCCAAAACACTAGAAATTATAGAGGCTCCTTTTATTAATCTGGGTTATAAACTAATATTCTTTTTTAAATTTTTGAGATAGAGTCTTGCTCTGTTGCCCAGGCTGGAGTGCAGCCCAATCATAGCTCACTGCAGCCTCGAACTCCAGGACTCAAGTGATCCTCCTGCCTCAGCCTCTTAAGTAGCTGGGACTACAGGCATGGGCCACCACACCTGGCCAATGTTTTTACTTTTTGTAGAGACAAAGGTCTCACTGTGTGGCCTAGCTGGTCTCAAACTCCTGGCCTCAGGCAGTATTCCTGCCTTGGCCTCTTGACATGCTGAGATTACAGGCGTGAGCCACCACACCAAGCCTAATTTTGATATTCTTATGGTTAGGGAAGTTGAATGTTAGAACAAAGCAAATTTTAAGGTTAGATTCACTGAAGGACTTTTAGGATTTTATATTTAGGAACATGAACTGAGAAAGATTTAGTAATTAAAAGGTACTCTAGAGATACTATTAGCAAATCTTCAATTCTAGTTGGAATTCCATTTACTAATGAAAAGTATCAAAATAATATGTATGTAGCTGTAGCTACATGTATGTGACAGAATAATATAGATATCCAAGTCTCAGTTTCTGTTAGATCTCTTACCAATTGCAGAGGGAATAAAGAATAAATCTCAGTATTCTAACATAGCACATTGTGATAGTAAAGGCCTGTGATGACCATCAAAGCCATCCAGAAACTAGTGTGGCTGTATAAATAGCAGTCAGGTAGTATAGTATTTTTATAAATGTCCTAGAGATCCCTCTAGATATTGTGATAATAAGATGGTAAACTGAGAGGATGGAGTAAGGTTCCATGAGACTATGCTATGCAGTATGATAGCCACAGTGCCTAGGACAGCACCTGGCCCATAGCGGGCACTGAATAAATACTTAATGTAGACTGATAAAAGAGAAGGAAGAAAATAAATGTAAGAGTAATACAAAGTCAAAGGAAGAAATAATCTATAAAAATGAAGAAGAATGCATTTTAAACATAGCCAAGTACCCAGGAAACCTGGATAAATGTGGGAATGGCTAGCTGCTTCCTCTCACTTTCCCACCTGATAGTCCAACTAACTGAGGCCTGGCTTACTCATCTTTGAATCTGTAAACCATGGAACATAGTAGTTACCAAGCATTAAAAAGCTGTGGTTTGCCAAGCACTGTTTTTCCTGCAACAACCCTATGAGATATTATCCTCATTTTAGAAATAAAGGAACTGGAAGCTCAGAGAGATTAAATAACTTGTCCAAAGCCACGAAGTAGAGCTGGGATTCTAACTCAGAATTGTCTGACTCCAAAGATAATATACATAAACTTCAAGCCAGACTGTCAAGGTGCTCAGTAAATGTGTGTTGAGTGTTCAAAAAAACCCATAGACATCAGAAAAGAATTCACTGAGGAGGTGGCATTTGAGCTGGATCTTAAATAAAAGTAAGATTTGAATGTGGTAAAATGGGGAGGGGTGGTGATGAGGGGTAGAGTATTCAGGCAAAAGGGATTATCTGTTAAAAAACAAAACAAAACAAAGCATAGAAGTATAGACAGTAAAGAAGAATTCTGGTTTTCTGCCACAAGGATGCATTTGAAGATTAGTAGAGGATATGATGTCAAGGTAATTTGGGTCTAGATTGTAGAGGTCCTTGAATGCTAGTCTGAGATATATGGATCTGACTTTGGAGGCAAAGTCAATCCATCAAAGACCTAGAAATATGGACATAAAAGAAATGTTAGGACTAATGATGTCTTGAGGATGCTTACCTGGAACTCACAGAATAATGCTCTTAGACAAGAATAGACTGAAAATTCCATTAGTGAGAGCTGAACTCTAGGACTTGACCGTAGGAGCATAATTGGCTCATCTCAATATTCATGGTAATGCAGAGAGAATGCCAAACATAAGCTGCCAAACAGATGGCACGTTAATGGTGTCATTGCTTTCTCTTGACGTTTGTTTATTATCTAGGTTATAGAAAACCTTTAGAGTATGGACTTTTTTTTTTTTTTTTTTTTTTTGAGACAGAGTCTCACTCTTTAGCTCTGGGTGGAGTGCAGTGGCGTCATCATAGCCCACTGCAACCCTAAATGCCTGGGCCTAAGTGATCCTCCTTCCTTAATCTCCTGAGTAGCTGAGACTACAGGGCATGCCACCATACCCGGCTAGTTTTTCATTAGGGACAAGGTCTCACTATGTTGCTCAGGCTGATCTCAAACTCCTGGGCTAAAGCCATCCTCCCACTGCAGCCTCCCAAAATGCTAGGATTACAGGAATGAGCTACTGTGCCCAGCCCATTTTTTTAATTAAAAAAAAAAAATTGTTTCTATCTACTCAGGAGGCTGAGGTGGGAGGATTGCTTGAGCCTAAGAGTTTGAGGTTCCAGTGAGCTATGATTATACCAATGCACTCCAGCCTAAGCAACAGTGAGACTCTCTCAAAAAAAACCCAAAAAACAAAAATAACATTTGTGCCCATTTCTGCCTTGATCTTTTCTGACATAGAGAAACTTTAAAATTTAGCTGGATACAGTGGTTCATGCCTGTAATCCTAGCACTTTGGGAAGCCAGGGTGGGAGGATCGCTTGAGGCCAGGAGTTCAAGACCAGCCTGGGCAACAGCAAGACCCCGCCTCTACAAAAAATTAAAAATTTAGCCAGGTGTGGTGGCATGCACCTGTAGACTCAACCACGTGGGAGGATCGCTTGAGCCCAGGAGTTGGAGGCTGCAGTGAGCTTATGATCATGACGCTACACGTTAGCCTAGGCAACAGAGTGAGACCCTGCCTCAAAAAAAAAAACAAAATAACTTTGGGCATCTTCAGTGGTCTCAACTCCCAGCACCCCACCGTCACCAGGCATCTATCTATAGGAGAGCTTCCCTTTCCAGGATCATCACTGGGTTTAAAATATGTAATTTTAGTTTAGTCTGCCATAGCCTCCAAGTTTTAAAAACTATTCCTCTTCTACTTTAGTAATGCTTACCATCATTTACAGAAATGATGACTCTGTTATACCAGTTGTAACAGCTTTCTTTCCTCTGAACAGTTATGTCTTTTTTGCTGTTAAAAAGTGCTTCGCATAATGTGAAAGTGCTTCACACAAGTGAAAATAATATGTATTTTTCACAGAATGAAGTTTTTTCCACTTAATATTATATTCTTGAGATTATTTGTAATATATTGTAGATCATACAATATTCCTTCGTGTGAATACACCATGATATATTTATCCATTCTGGTCTATTATTACAGACAATGCCAATATAAATGTTCTTGTATATACTTGTGCAGATGTGTAAGGTTGTCTCTGGAGCAGTGGTTCTGAAACTTGACTATGCATCTGAATCACCTAGAGGGCTGTTTAAACATGGACTGCTGGGCATCCCACCACATTGTTCCTGATTCAGGAGGTGTAGGGTCCCAATAGTTTGATTTCTAACAAGTTCCCAGGTGCTGCTGATCTATTAATTGGAGAACTAATTGCTTCAGAGTACAGACCTAGCTGTGGAATTGCTGGAGGGAAATAGAGAATGGAAATTTTCTACTTTAATTGTTAATGCTGGATTGTCTTCCTACCAGCAGTATGAAAGAGTGTTGTCAGGCTTGAATTTTTGCCAGTCTGGTGGGTGTTAATGGTATCTTATTATATGGCTGACAAGGGGAAATCTACATGCTTTTTTTTTTTCCATTTTAAAACTTGCAGAATATATGGGGCTTGCCCACTTTAAATAAAGAATGTTATGCAGCACACAGAATATACACACAGCGCACAGTTTGTTGGTGCTGATCAAATCCTGTGCCAGTTGCTTAGGAAGAATCTTAGGTGTAATTACTGTGATTTTTAATATTTTATTTTTCGCTTGCCCTTCTTAAAAAAAAGATCCAAGGAGAAATTCCACTTTAGTGAGGAGGCTTGCTTAAACAGAAGACGCTCCTTTATTAATAATTGAAGTCTCTCTTAATTAGCATGGAAGGCTAATTGGGAAAAAGCTGGTTAGACGTTGCAATAATTTTACTGCATTTTGCAGGGAAACTACTTGAAAGCAAGATCCAAGCTGACTTTTTGTTGAACAGGTTCACATTCTAGATAAGAAACTGCTGCAGAGCAGATCCTCTGCTCAGAAATGTTGCTTTTCAAGTTACCTTTAGAGCAAACGTGTCCAGGTCCTGTTTCTGTCAGCCAGTGGTTAAACTCTCACTGCGGCACAGTGGACCTTGGAGTCCGGGGGCAGTGGCATGGTGCTCAGTGGGCTTTGGTGTCTGTTGTCTGTGTGAATGAGCACTGATGGTTGGCTTTCTTTCAGCTTTCATGACGCTGGTTATCATATTGCTGCACACCTTCTGGGGCATTGTATTTTTTGATGGCTGTGAGAAGAAAAACTGGTACATCCTTCTTATCGTTCTCCTGACCCATCTGCTTGTGTCAGCCCAGGTGAGTGTGGCACCGTGCTAAGACTGTTTTTTTGGAACTCAAGTCTGTATATCTAAATGGTAGATTCTACTGAGTAGATCAGCGGTCCCCAACCTTTTTGGCACCGGGACCAGTTTCATGGAAGACAATTTTTCCATTGGCGGGGAGGAGGCAGGGCTCAGACAGTGATGCGAGTGATGGGGAGCAGCTGTAAATACAGATGAAGCTTCCCTCTTGCCTGCTGCTCACCTCCTGCTGTGCGGCCTCCTGCTGTTGTGGCGGGTTCCTCCATGGCCTGGGGGTTGGGGACCACAGCTCTAAATGAAATACATGCTCATGAGAAATTTGGGAAATTCAGAAAAGTCATTTAAGTGAGTGAATGAATGATCTAAGTCTTACAGCAGAAAGACAACCACTATTAATTTTTTGATGAGTCTAATTAAAGATTTTTTTTCATGTGTCTTTCTTTTAATGGGTATAGTCAAACCTGAAACAGTCCCGCATTATGCTTATGGAGCACATCTGAAGCAATTTCTAAATTATTGCAAATCCTTTAAGATACATCTAATAGCTTTATATCATTACATAAAAATTATTATAACTTGTTTGATCACTTCCATTTCTTTGGTTATTGTAATGCTGTCTTGAACATCTTTGTACATGAAATGTCTTCTATACATTGTTTAGATTCCAAGGCGTGGAATTGTGAAGTCAAATGATGTGAATATTTTTTTAAGCACTTGATGCAAATTGCTAAAATTCTCTCTATAAGAGATGTACCAATTTTACTCATTCTGATCAATAACAAAAGTGCCCATTTTACCCCCTCCTCATTGACACCATGATAATACCAGTTTTCAAAATAAAGTTAAAAAACTTGATATATTTTTTAAAGTACTATTTAATGCTTTGGTCCTGCTTTTATTGTAATCTGTCATGTATCTACATGAGAATTACTCCTCCACTGCCTTGTCCAGACCCTTGTCATCTCTCACCTGATACTGAAAATGTTCCTCCTGATGGTGTGCTGCCTCATGCTTCTCCTCTCCAGCCATTTAGAGTTTATATCAGATTTTCTTACACTGGGCTCCCTGCCCTCGGATCCATCTAAAATGCACTCTTACTGCCCTCCTCCCGAAATCTTTCAGTGGTGCAGGGTGCTAAAGTTACTTTTAATATAGGATGGCAGCTATGTAAAGCCAAATCTTTGTGGGAAAAAGACTAGAAAAGGGATGGATTAAAATGTTCACAGCATTTAGCTCTGAATGTTGGGATTGTGGATTCTTTTATTCTTTATAGTTTTGTCATTTCCAAATGTTCTATGACATAGTGCTTTTATCAGAAATCAAACTTCCTTCTTATAGATTTAATTGGCCACTCATTCATTCAATAAATATTATATCAAGTGCCTTCTATGGTCCAGGCGCTGTTCTTGGTGAACAAAACAAAGATCCCTGCCTTTATAATGTAGTGGGTAGAGGCAGGCAATAAACAATAGACATAATAAATAAATTGTATGGTATCTTAGGAAGTGGTGCTGTGGAAAAAAAAAGTAGAGCAAGGGACTGGGACCTAGCATGTGTGTGGGGGAGGTCAGGGGTCACACAATTAGGCGGGCAGAGTAGGCGTCATTGTGAAGGTGATATCTGAGCAAAGAAGTGAAGCATGGGGGTGAGGAAGTTGGCCATGTGGCTGTCTGGAGAAAGAGCGTCTGGACTGAACAGCCAGTGCCAAGGACCTGGGAGTAAAGGCTGTGCTTGGCGTGCATGTGGAGACCGGTGGCCAGAGCAGCATGAGCAAGGGGGAGCTGAGTAGGAGATACTGACAGAGGGTTGACGTGGGGAGGGAAGTAGCTAGAAGTAAGGGCCATGGCTTGGTAATGTAGGACTTTGGCTTTTACTGTCTGTGAAATAAGGAGTCACAGGAGGGTGTTGAGGAGAGGGGCGTGATCTGACTCATGTTTGGGAGGATCTCTGCTGTGTTGAGATGAGACTGTGGTGGGGGAAGAGATTACAGTCCTCAAGGAAGGATGATGATGACTTGGGTGAAATAGCAGTGGAGATGATGAGGAATGGTCAGATTCAGGACACATTTTTGAAAGTAGAGCCAGCAATATTTCTTGACAGACTGGATGAGGCATGTGAGAGAAAGAAGCAGGACCAAGGATGTCTCCAAGGTTTTTGGCATGGACCGTTGAAAGGACAGAGTTGCCATCAGCTGAGATGGGGAAGCTTGTCAGGGAAGGTCTGTGTTCTCTTTTGAGCACATTGCTGTGGAGGTACCTGTTGGGCATCCGTGCGGAGATGTCAGGTAAGCAGTTGGATGAAAAGGTCTGGAGTCTGGGAGAGACATCCAGGCTAGAAGAGAAGAGTGGGTGTACACAGACGAGCGGCCTGAGGGCTGAGTCCCAGGACACTCCAACATTGAGGTTGGGGGAAAGAACAGGAGCAGCCAGTGAGGCAGGAAGAAATCCAGGCAATTGCAGAGAGCCAGGTATCTTGGAGGCCAGGTGTGTTAAGGAGGGGAGCAGTTGGCTGTAGAGATGCCTGTAAAATTCAGACTTTGTTTGATGCAAGCCTCTTATTGATCTTACTGCTGCAAAACTTACTTTCTGCCACTCTCCACAATTCACAGCACCATAATCCCATCTAAGCTGATCCAGTGTCCCCAACAGGCATGCCTTTGTCCCTGCTGTCTGTCTGCAGTGATTCGTCTCCCCCACTCATTCCATGGGACACCTGCCTGGGAAGGTTGCACATTTCAGATACAGAACCTCCCCTAGACTTTACTCATAGTTCTAATACTTATCCTTGGCTAGCATACTCTATTTAAAATGGTTTTTACATCTCTCTAACTAGAGTTTGGTCCTCAAGGATAGGGCCTTATCTTGTCAATCTTTGTATCCTTAGTCCTTGGCACATTGTCAACTATATTGAATAGCTGATGTTATTCTCTTTAATTATTAAAAAAACCAAACAAACAGAAAACTTGAAAGATTATAGACCAAAATGTTAACAGTAGTTGTTGCTCAAGGGCAGATTTCAGAGAATAATTAATTGTTTTATTAAAATAATATACATACAGGCCGGGCGCAGTGGCTCACGCCTGTAATCCTAGCACTCTGGGAGGCTGAGGCAGGCGGATTGCTCAAGGTCAGGAGTTCAAGACCAGCCTGAACAAGAGCGAGACCCCGTCTCTACTATAAATAGAAAGAAATTAATTGGCCAACTAGAAATACATACAAAAAATTAGCCGGACATGGTGGCACATGCCTGTAGTCCCAGCTACTTGGGAGGCTGAGGCAGTAGGATTGCTATAGCCCAGGAGTTTGAGGTTGCTGTGAGCTAGGCTGACGCCACGGCACTCACTCTAGCCCAGGCAGCAGAGTGAGACTCTGTCTCAAAAAAAAAAAATAACAAAAAAAGAAAAAACAAATAGGACTTTTATTATTGTATACAGTACATGTTGAGTACATTCCTACCAAGAAAGCTTTACCCTTTTGATTAAAGCTCAATCAAGAGAATCAACAAAGCAAGACCCCATCTCTACAAAAAATTTAAAAATTAGCCAGGCATTCTGGCATGTACCTGTAGTCCCAGCTACTCAAAGGCTGAGGCCAGAGGGTTGCCTGAGCACAGGAGCTCCAGGCTGCTGTAGAGAGCTATGATTGTACCACTGCACTCCAGCCTGGGTGACACACTGAGACCCTACCCTGTCTCTTAAAAAAAAAAAGAGAGAGAGAGAGAGAGAGAACCAAATCTTCTGCTTACAATTTTAGTATCTGATAAGTGGAAGAATTTTCCACAGAATAGTTTCTGACTCTGTACATTTCAGTGTTTCTCCTCCACTAACTATATACTTCAGGTGCTAGGCCCCATGGGATATATTCATACTGTAAGGCCCGGGCAGTGGCATGCACCTGTAGTCCCAGCTATTCAGGAAGCTGAGGCCCAGAAGTTAGAGGTTGCAGTGAGCTACAGTGACACCACCGCCCAGGGTGGGAGAGTGAGACTCTGTCTCAACAACAACAACAACAAAAAACAAGGAAA
>CAUYMX010038360.1:0-11261 GCA_963573855.1 Lepilemur septentrionalis | reverse complement strand
TGCGGATCCTGTTTCAGTCGTCTACATGTGGCTATCCAGTTTTCCCAGCACCATTTATTGAATAAGGATTCTTTTCCCCAGTGTATGTTTTTGTCTGCTTTGTCAAAGGTTAGATGGCTGTATGAGGATGATTTTATATCTGGATTCTCAGTTCTGTTCCATTGGTTTATAACTCTGTTCTTGTGCTAGTTCTATACTATTTTAGTTACTCTAGCCTTGTGGTATATCTTGAAGTCTGGTAAATTGATGCCTCACAATTTGTTCTTTTTGCTTAAGGTTCCTTTGGCTATATGAGGTATACCCCATAGCTCCCAGGGGTTAGTTTGATCTCTACTTCCCCTGAGGTGGAGAGAGGAGAAGACAAATCATGGCTGGATTGCAGGAGTTTGAAAGGCTTTATAAAGCCTCACTGGGGCACAGAAGTTGCTATCCCAGCCACAAGAGGGAGCCACTGGTAGGAGGGGCAGGATAAGCTCTCCAAGCCAGGAGAGCTGTTCACAGGGGAGGGACCCAAACTTTTGTATGCTAAGGCCCCAGACTGAGATCTTTCTGCCCACATCTAGTAGAGCAGTTTTTCTGTGGGAAGGGGTAGGTTCTCCTTCAAATAGCAACTCCTTGGACCTATCTCACATTCTGTAAAATTGAGTCGTAAATAGGGTAAAGGATGTGCAAATTATCCTCCTCGTCAGTAGGTGTTGCTTGCCAGAAAGAACAGCTGCAATGTTGTTTTTGGGTTCTGTGACCAGCTCTAGTCCCTCAGGAGAAGCATTCAAATGCCCCAGGTGGTAGGTGGGGTCCTGGAACTTCAGGTGACTCCTTATTCTCTGCCACAGCCGAGGCCAGTTGGGGAGTGCAGCTGGGTGGGGCTGGGTTGAGTGAGCTTGGCCTCAGGCTCTACAAAAACTGGCAAGGTATTTGTTTTGGGACATGTCAAAGGTCTGCTCCCAGATTTTGGGCAAAACCACCAGGGAGGGGCTGAAGTGACCCCACCCAACCAGCAAGTCTGTTTGTGGAGGATGGGCCACCCAAGATTCACAATCTGGCAGTCTGCAATGGGTCTTGCTCCTCTCCCCCCTCCTCTATTCCACATTCCACAGTCTCCCCTAGGCGTCTTCTGGCAGGCAGGAGTTCAAGCCAGCAGAGCTTCCCTACAACTGTGCTGCAGGCAAGGAGGTTCCCCAACCAGGATCCCAGCCTGAGATGAGAGTGTAGCCCTTCCATGGGGGAAGGAGTGCACTATGAGCATGCCACAGCTAGGATCCACACTGCAATCCTGCCTGATCCACGTATGTGGGCTCCTTTGCCTACCAAGACCAGGGAGATCAATCCCTGACCATACCAGGGAGAAGCGCACTGGTCCTGGGTCACCCACAGGGTACCCAAGCAGGATTGATGTCCCTCCACCTTGGGGTGTGCCCTGCTCTGATGTAGCAACCAGGAAAGCAGTATCAAGGTGGGCTGGTGAACAGGGAGTGCACAGACCAAGCACTCCTCAATCCTCTGCTGGGCCCCGAGAGGGAAGGCATGAGCCCCATTCACTGTGGAAGCCCCAGTGTTGTGGCTCAATTGTCTCTCTTGCCAGCCACTAGTGGGGGAGGGGAAGAGGAGGAAAAGAATCTGGATGGAGGAATGCTAGCACTCTGGTCATCTCCAACCCTCTTTCTGGGAGTCCACCCAGAATGTCCAGGCTCTGGAGTCACTCAGATCACCTAGGACCCACTGGACCTCTATGGCTCCTGCAGTCTGAGTCAGAGTTGAAAAATGTCTGTGTGGGAACAAGCAAGGTGAAATCTGAGGAGTTGAAGCCCACTGGGGAGGACAAAGGCATAAGTTGGTAGAGTAGCAATATGACGCCTGCCATCCCGGTTTGGGTCTGTGGAGCAGGAAGCACCCCAGGGGGTCTGGGAGCCTGGTGCCCTTCCCAAGAAGCTCTCAACTCACTGGTGGCAGTAACCTCTGGGCTCATGTGAGCAGAAAGTCTCTCCAGCAATTTGGGAACCCATTAACTGTCAGAGATGTGGGGGAGGGAGAAACAAACCACTCCACGTACCCTTCTTGCTGGATTGCAAGCCTCTCTGAGGTTGATCTTTGCTGATACCTTGCTCCTTTTTATTCTGCTCTACAACTTCTTCCTGTGGAGTTTCCTGAAGGTTGTGGCACTCTTCCCTCAGACACACATCTGATCCGTCTGTGTTTGTTCATTTTTTCTCTTTCATCTAAAACTTCTCCTTCTTGCTGAGATGCTCTGGCAGAAAAAGTATATCTTCATTGATGATATTTTTATGAGATTTAAGGTAATTTTATAAAAAGTGAAACCTAGATGCTAGATATCTTCTAGAAAAGAACTGTTTGGGGAAAATGTGAAAAATTAATGATAGCCATCTACCAGCATCATTCCAAAACCCAGAATGAGTGATTCAGAGGAGGGACAGGAAGCTGAGGTCTAAAAACTCTGTTTGTCTTAAGTGCACATATAGTAGTAACATTCATCAGATGTCAGGCAGGTGGGAGGAGGGTGAGGGGGTGAGTATATTGACACCTAACGGGTGCAGTGTGCACCATCTGGGGGCTCAAACAAGGATCTTATTGAAGTTTGAGATATCTATGAGGAGACACCCAAATGGAAATGCCAGGTGTGCAGTCGTATATCTGAGTTTGGAGGTCAAGTGAGAGGTCTGAAATGGAGATACACACTTGGAGATTGTTGGCATGTAGACAGTCTTCAAAACTATAGAAAAGAGTGAGATAACCTTGGGGGAGACGGAGATAAAAGAGGAAGGACACTGAGATGTTGAGCACAATAGAAACTAGTTCAGTTGATATATAAGAATATCAAGGTATAAACCAAACTAAAAAACAATAATGAAATGATGTTTGCAGACTATCACCACAAACACAACATTTATCTTGCCTCTTAAGAAAGTCCTTAATATCATATGTGTGGACAGGCGCAGGTGACTCATGCCTGTAATCCTAGCATTCTGGGAGGCTGAGGCAGGTGGATCTTTTGAGCTCAGGAGTTCATGACCAGCCTGAGCAACAGCAAGAGCCTGTCTCTACGAAAGAAAGAAAGAAAGAGAGAGAGAAAGAGAGAAAGAGAGAAAGAAAGAAAGAAGGGAAAGAGGGAAGGAGGGAAGGAGGGAAAGAAGGAAGGAAGGAAGGAAAGAAGGAAGGAAGGAAGGAAGGAAGGAAGGAAGGAAGGAAGGAAGGAAGGAAGGAAGGAAGGAAGGAAGGAAGGAAATTAGCTAGACAACTAAAAATGTATAGAAAAAATTAGCCAGGAATGGTGGCGCATGCCTCTAGTCCCAGCTACTCAGGAAGCTGAGGTAGAAGGATCCCTTGAACCCAAGAGTTTGAGGTTGCAGTGAGCCAGGCTGATGCCATGGCACTCTAGCCCAGGCAACAGAGACTCTGTCTCAAAAAAAAAATCATATGTGAGTTGTCAATGTCAAGGCACAAGTGATCTTCAATAACAAATTATTAGAATAGTTAATATTATATATACTTTAGCATTTTAGAAAAGAATCATCTATGAACTTTGCAACTACCAGTAAAGCATGTTTTATTATTTCATAGAGAAGGGACTTAAAGATAACATTGTTTAAGAAATGTGTGCATTAACACAAAACCATGTGTTAGGTCAGAGCTTCCCAAATGTGCCATGGCATGCTGGTATGCCATGAAGGTGTGACAAGATACTGATCCTTCGCTTTTTAGCTGGAAGAGGTCTAGGGTAGCCAAAATAGTTGTCTAGTTGCTTCTGGCCTAAAGCAAGCCAGTCCATTTACCCCAGTCTAAAAACTATAATTTTTTACTTGTGCTATATTATGAGAAAGTTTGAAAAGCGAGTCACAGAGTCAGGTCTCAAACCTAGGTATTCACACTTGAATTTTTATTTTCTTTCCACTTTCCTATGCACCTTTTAAAATTTAGTTTGTCTGCCAGGCTGGAGGCAGTCTTTATCATAACATCTCTCTAATTGTTATATTTCTTGAATTGGGCAGTGATTACTTTGTGATAATTTATCAAGGTTTATACTTGATATAAATATATCAAGTTTATTTATAAATTTAGGATTTATGTGTTCTTCACTATGTATACTTCAATTTTAAAAGTTTATTAAAACTTAATTTTATGGCTTCAGTGTGAAAAATGGATTGACGGGAATGAAACTGAAAACAGAGAGACTAGTTAGAAGATGTATTCACTTGATTATAGATCATTTTCTAGTTCTACAGATGGAAAAAAGAGCAAATCGATTCCTCTAGTTACATGAGACTTTACACAGTACAGACTCCCAAAAGAGAAGTAAGCCAAGAGCCAGCCTTAGTGCCTCCTACCAACCCACTAGAACCAGTGAGCAGGAAAGGAGAGAGGCTGGGGCAGGGCCTGGGACAGCCCATATAGTGGGAAGAGAAAGAGGATGGACACCATTCTGTGAGCCTAGAGTTTTCCAAAAAGGCTGCAGTTTGCAAGGTGGGTGTCTCAGTGCCTCTGACTGTCCTGGAGACATTGCCAAAGAAACCTTGTTTTACGGGCCTAGCTGGGTGTCACACTTAGTCCTATGGAGAGAAACTAGGCATTCAGGGTGCCTGTGCAAGTGCAAGTAATCCACAAATCCTTTTAAAATATTTTATTAAATTCCAATAACATCCTTATATTGCAAACATAGCATTGACACCTAAACTCAAAGAAGTATAAGCTACATTGTTAATTTTACTTCTAAAGTCCATAGGCTTTATCTAATTTAAATAATGAAAAGTAGAAAGTGTCATTAAAATCTGGCATTTGGGTGAAATGAAGTCCTCAAAATACATCTACTGATATTGGAGGCTCTACAGAAATTGGATGAGAGATGATAGATTAAAATGGTGTAAGTGGCAATAAAAAAGAATGGACGGATATAAAATACGTTTGGGAGGTAGTAATGACTGAACTAGTAGTAATGAATGAGAGGTGAGGAAATGGAAAAGGAAAAGAGTAAATCTCAGGTTTCTAGATTTCATAACTGGGCAAAAAGTGCTACCATTTTTTGAGAAAGAGAAGATAGGTGTATAAACAGGTACAAGTACATCAAGAGTTCTCTTAGGACTTTGTAAGATGGAGATGTCTATGAGGAGCTATCCAAATAGAAATACCATGTAGGCAGCTGGATATTTGAGTCTGGAAGTGAAGTGCAAGGCCTGAGATGGAGATGCACACTTGGAGATTGTTGGCATGTAGACAATATTCAAAGCCACAGGAAAGAGTGAGATAACCTTGCCAGAGATGAAGACAGAGAGGAAGGCCACTAAGAATTGAACATGATGGAAAAAAAGAGAAATCTATATAAACACATTATGAAGGTCATTAATGAAATTAACAAGAGCAGTTTCCCTGGGTGATGGGGCTACAAACAAGATTAGAGCTAGTTTAAGAGTAAATGGAATTATTACATATTAATAATAACTTTCTTAAAAGAAAAGGAGTTAATGGAGGTAAAGAGAGAGAAATCACAAGTGTTAAAATGTCTTTCAAGGAGTGTTGTTTTATGTGCATTAACCCATTTCATTCTCTCACCAAGCAAGCTTATGAAACAGATATTCTTATTATGCCCGTTTTACTGATGAAGAAACTCTGGCTTAGAGAGGGGGACACTTGCTCAAAGTCACACAGTTATTAAGTGCCAGAGTTGGGATTTGAACCCAAGTCACTCTAACTCTTAAGCCCATGCTCTTAAATACTGTTCAATATGGCAAGATACATAGCACCAGATAATGTAAAGATTTGGGAACTCACTGACTCATTTGTTCAATAAACAAAAGTTAAATCAGACAACAAATTCAGAGATGTTTATCTAAAACAGGAGCAATTTTAAATACCTGAAAATTGGATTTGACATTTGATAATTTTGGATGTTTGTCCCCTCCAAACCTCATGTTGAAATTTCATTCCCAATGTTGGTGATGGGGCCCAGTAGAAGGTGTTTGTGTCGTGCAGACAGATTCCTCATGAATAGATTAATGCCCTCCCTTGGAGTTAAGTGAACTCTCGATTAGTTCCTGAGACAGCTGGTTGTTAAAGAGGTTGGCACCTCTGCCTCTCCCTCTTGCTTCTTCTCTCACCGTGTGATCTCTGCACACACTGGCTCCCTTTGCCTTCCACCATGTGTACAGGCGGCCTGAAGCTCTCACCAGATGCACATGCTCCATCTTGAACTTTCCATACAACAGAATCATGAGCCAAGTACACCTTTTTACCTTCATAAATGCAGCCTCAGTTATTCCTTTATTGCAACATAAAGTGGACTAAGACAAAAAACATGTTTATCTACAACAGAGGTGATTTTAATTGATTGAAAAACTTGATTTGGTGCTCAAAAGCAGCTATTTATAATTGGGGACTAAAATGTTATTTAATAATTAATCCATCAAAAAATGCACCCTGCGCTTTCTATTCACTGAATTTAGTGGTAAGATAACACTAAGTACAGTATAAGACCTGTCTCTGTCCTCAACTAGCTGAGCCCACTTCTCTACCATGTTGATCAAGTGATAAGCCAAACCATTAATGCTTAGTGCAATCTAAATAGTATTTGGGGCTATTTCTGTGTGACAGTAGAAAGAGATATTTCAAAGCTATTATAAACTCATTTTAAATATTCAAATATACTTAATTTTCCAAGCATTTTTAAAGCTGTGAAAGATTAATATTACATTGCTTGCTTAGCCATTTTTTCTTTGTTCATCTAATTACTTCAAAATCCTATATTTTATCAGATTATATACACCTCAAAAAGTTATAAAATATTATGGACTACTACATAATATGTACTACTGCATAAAGTGCAATGATTCTTATGTCTTGACATTTCAATTTGGACTTTAAGAGGCATACAATTGAATGCTTTATTTCCATTCTTATATTATTCAGAAGAACTTCCTTCAGCATTAGGCCATTCCAATGATCATTATTCTATAATATGTCCTTTCTTCTACATCAATCAAAATCATAAAGTTACTTTATTAAATAAATCTGTGAGTTTATACATTCTTCCTTGTATTGCTCAAATGTTTTTTCCAGACCTTTTTATTTCATCACAGGATTTTTCCATAAGTCAGTTTCAGCCAAATTCCTGAGATTCATACTTGGTCTTTATACTACATTGCTTCCCAAAATCTTCATGAGTGATTTACTACTGGGCTAACAAACTAGAAAATCCTCTAGGAACTTATATGTACCTATAAATGTTTTATATAATATATGTATAATGTGTATATATATGTTAATATATAAACATATGCATTCAACTTCATGAATAGTTAGAAATATATAATATATACTTCAATATATGGCAATATATTACAATGTGTTAGTAATATATATATGTATATATTCCACTAACAGTTGTATTTTTCTACCTTGATTTAGATTTTAGACTCTTACCAATTCTATATTTTGACTTATTTCCTAAGAACATTTGTCATTTATCAATAAATGTTAGAGAACTTGGTGCCTCTACATAAACAGAATTTTGTTTGAGCACGCAGCCAGATCTTGGCACAGTCTTTGACTGGGGGATGTTGCCAAACTTCATGAATCAGTTGAGCAAGCAGCAGCTGAGCTTCTGCTGTTGCTGAACACTCCACCCACACCAAAGACCTTTGACATGACTCCATTGTCTTGCAAACTCTTTCCTGGTAAGGGACCCGTGATCACATAACTTAGTGAACACTATGCCCATGAATTTATGCTCAGCAAATAAAAGATAATCCTGGAACTCTATTGAGAGTTAGCAAGGGATCTTAGTCATCTTAGCATCCTCAGTTCCTAGCACACAACCTGTCACACAAATGTCTGCGGAATGGACGGGGATAGTGGAGACAATGTTAACACTGTTTTAATATTCCATTATAATTTTGTAACTTCTTTCTACCAACCTAATACTTTGAAAATTTTTCAGTTTCCTTAATTCTTCTCACTTTCCAATCCCCCTTATCCAATCCATTTGTAAATTTAGGGGGTCCTGTTTCCAATATAAATCATGAATCATCCATCCTGTTCTCTATGTCACAACATAGCCCAACTCACACCATGAATCTCACGTGGAATACTACAATAGCCTCCTTACTAGTCTCTCTGCTTCCATTGCCTACCTCCAGTGTTCCATACAACATCCAGAACAATTTTTTAAAACATAAATCAATGTCACTCACTTGCTTATTGAGCACCTAATGGGCTTCAAATGAAATCCAGCCTCTTTCCATGGCCTCCTAAATTCTGCATGATCTAGCTCCTATCTATCCCATAATATTAAATACAAAATAAGAAGAAAAATGTCAAACTCAAGTTAACTCATTATTCTTCTAAAGGAGGTAAAAAAAAAAAACATAATTAAGTAAGCCAAAGAAGAGTCAAAGAAGGAATTCCCACAGGTAGAAGCAGAAATTAATAAACTAGAAATGTAACACTTCTAATAATTGCAAAATGATATTGAAACCTTGTCTAGTGCCAATGAAATAGGCCAATATCTAGAAACTCTGAATAAGAATAAAAAGGAAAAATAAAACTTAATATGCAAAATTAGGAATAAGAAAGACAATATAATCATAGATACAGATAAAATTGAAAAGACTAGCTTAAAAAATTAAATCATAAAAAGAAATTATCAACTTTGTATGATCTTAAAAATCACCAGGCTTTTAACAGCCACCATTATTAATACTCAACAATAAACAGGAAGTATTGTTAGTAGTTAGCATTGATTGGGTGCCTGCTATTTGCCAAACACTATTCCAAGCACTTTAGAGTATTTTGTTAGGTGACTACAATCTGACTCCATTTTACAAACAAGGAAACAGAAACAAGCAAAGTTAACTTGTCCACTTTTACACAGCTAATAAGTAGCAGGCCCAGTATTAGAATATGGACTATAAAGAGACCACAGTGCTCATCTTCTTAATCTCTATATTATAAACAGAAATGATTTACCATTGGCATTATTTTTAAGAGTTAAAGGAAAAAAATTATATGATCAGTTCAATAAAAGTACAAAAGACACTTGATAAAATATAATATGAATTCCTGAGTTAAAAAAAAAAACACTCAACTTCCTTTACTTGATTTAAAAAAAATTATTTCTCAGAAGCCAACTGCACACAATACCCAAGGGTGAAACAAGAGAGCAGGGTTTTTCCAATGGGTATTAGGGGGCGGAGATGTCCACAGGTATGTTCAGAAAAAAATAGTCTTCCCAAGAGCAAATAAGTTTAATAGCTAAACAAATTAAACAGATTTTTTTCATTGACGCTTTAATATACTAATATGTTTGTTCTATGACTGTCCTGAAAGAGAATTTAGCATGCTATTTCCCAAGCTTCTTTGACTAACTGAACCCTTTGTTGTCCTCTCTGGAAACTAGTGCCCATAGTTTGGAAAAGACTGCACTATAGTACGGAAGGCATGTGCACTGAAATTACTGATACAGTAAGGATTCTCACTCTGATAACTATGATTCAACATTATTCTAGATGATCTAGCCAATGCAAAAAAAGGGAAAAAATAAGAGTTAAATATAGGAAAGGAAGAAAAAACATTATTTGTAAATAAGATGATTGTCTACATAGAAAATTCAAGATCAAAATAATCAATTTTAAACTAAAAAAACAATAGAGTATTAGATACAAAATAAGTGTGTATATAAATTGATCTCTACCTTCAATGATCTCACAATTTGTCCAGACCGATTTATATGTAGTTAGCGAGTAAAGAAAATAAAGATAAGAGGGGGGAAAAAATCACTGAAAGTACATAAATTATTAAATAATTCCCCTAGTCGTATCTCAAGGTAGCAATAATGATTGGAAGAACAGTATATTTCCCTAGCTCCTGAATAATGCATTGTCATGGAGAATTGTATCAATCCATATGGTATTGGATGATAAAATTTAGAAATAACTATGCTCATAATTAGCTACATGACCTTTGACAAGATAGCTTTCCTGGGTCCAAGATTTTATAGACTCTCAGGATTAAAAGGAAAATTTTATATCACATAATGTGGACCAAAAGCCTTATAAATATTTGTACCATGTCAGACTGTTTACCATAAGAAAGAAGTCAAAAATATGCACAATGATGTTCATATTACACTTTAAGAGTGAAACTAACAATGTCATTGTGCACAAAAGCCTGTTTAAAGAAATTATGGTACATCCATCTTATGGAATACTAAACTGATCTAAAAAAATTATGTGACCACACATGAGAAAGTGTATACTATGTGGTAACAGAGAAAAGTAAGTTACAAAACAGTGTACACGGTGTGATTCCAGTTTCGCAAATATATGCACACTCAAGATCCTACTTACTCCCTTGGCTGTCTACGCTTGAACGACCACATATATCCATACCACATACCCATATGTCCTGCATACAAAGTGTTTCTGGTGCTTATCTCTGCTCACTAAGATTATATAATAGATGATTTATATTTTCTTCTCAGGCTTTCCATGCTTGCAAAACCTTCAAAAATATCTGTAACCTGAAAAAAAATCAATAAATGGTATTTTAACTTATCTAGTTTAACCACCAAAGCCTATTTTTTAATCCCCTTGAATAATATTCCTTCTAACCTGTTTTTCCATTCCATGCTCAAAAGCTTTCTATGAAGTGGTATTAGAATCCATAGAAAAAGCTCCAAAAACTTAGAAAATTTTGTGTTCACACTTTGCCGTAATCTGATTTCCCTATAACTTCCACTAAGTGGTCATGAAAGGTAAGTTCATTCCTATTACAAATAATAGACCTTCAAACGTTTTTCAGATATCAAACATGTTCCCCTTGACTCTTCTTTTTTTTTCCAGGTTAAATATCCCCCAGTTCCTTACATCATTCCATTTCATGGCATAGATTTGTAACATTTCCCTGAGCATGTATAAAGATCTTTTAAGCTTTAGGATGAGAAAGAAGTGGATACCGTCCTGGTCACTGATTAGTTTCCAAACTGGGGTAGGCATGATAAAAACAATAGCTGAAGTATCACTTTATGATGTAGCATTCTTGCTCAAACTTTAAAGAATGAGTTGCTGCCGGGCGCGGTGGCTCACGCCTGTAATCCTAGCACTCTGGGAGGCCGAGGAGGGTGGATAGCTCAAGGTCAGGAGTTCGAGACCAGCCTGAGCAAGAGCGAGACCCCATCTCTACTATAAATAAAAAGAAATTAATTGGCCAACTAAAAATATATGTAAAAAATTAGCCAGGCATGGTGGCGCATGCCTGTA
>CAUYMX010038358.1:0-13320 GCA_963573855.1 Lepilemur septentrionalis | reverse complement strand
GCCACCATGCCCAGCTAATTTTTCTACATATATTTTTAGTTGGCCAATTAATTTCTTTCTTTCTATTTATAGTAGAGACGGAGTCTCCCTCTTGCTCAGGGTGGTTTCGAACTCCTGACCTTGAACGATCTACCCACCTCGGCCTCCCAGAGTGCCAGGATTACAGGCGTGAGCCACCACGCCCGGCCTGCTTCTGTGGCATTTTTAAAACCTAGTTCAAATTCTCCACTTTATGTCTATCACCAAATGCCACTTATTGGTCTCTCAATATGTTTTCTGCCTCTTTAACCTCATTCCCTAAGAGAGAAATGTCTCACATTTAGCCTCATTTGTTCTCAAACACCCTACACTCTAGCCAAAAAGGACCGTCTTCATGATACAAATGAAAGAAAATGTCACGTCCAAGGTTACCTTCTAGTCTCCTGAGTTCAAAGTTTATCTTTCTTCACGTATATCATGTATTCCCAACCTTTTTTTCTTTGGATTACAAGGGGCTTACTGGTAAGTTAGATTTTAAAAGAATAAGTATAAATAAAAAGATATAAAATCACAGATTTTAAAAATAAGTCTAAAGTCCATAACGAGTGGAGAACTGGGGCAAGAAGACAACAAAAAAGGCTTGTTTAGAATAAGAAGAGATAAACAAAGGGCCCATTGCTTAGGGAAGATGTTGTAATATCAAGAGATGACAGTGACAATGCAGACTCAGCTTCTCGGTCATCAAGGAGCATGATCTTCAAGCTGGGAAGGTTACAACTCTGATAAAAGGAAGGTAACATCTAAAGTAAGTGGCATGGCTAGTGGACAGTAAGGGAGTACAGAGCTAACTCAAAAGAATTTTCCTCTGATCCAAACAAATCACACTCCATGATACTGAAAAAACTTTTAGATCTGACTTAAAAACTATCGCTAATTAGCTATCTTGACAAGGTGTTAGAAGACCGGAAATGAGAGAATGCATCCTCATTTATTAATAAAAGGAGGAAATGCAGATCCAGGAAAACATCTATAAGTAAACTTACCACATATCTGCTGAAAAATTCCAGAATGAGAAAAAAAGTTTTGAATACAATAAAAAGAGAAAGCCACCATGAGCTCTTTATTAAGGCACGCTATACAACATTTGCTTTTTAATAGGATTACTATCAACAAAATGGAAAAAGGGAGGATGATACAGACATATACATATTGATTCTAACAAGACAATCTGACAGACTCTTTTAATGATTGGCTGGTGAACAAAATGGGAAAATGTTGAACAGCAGAAGCTTGAAAATCTGTTAAATTCAACTAAGAGGATGCTTAGCTGGTTGAACATCTGGTTGACTAATGTATCAATATCAACCAAGTTGGTGGGAAGCCTCCAGTAAAATCCTACCGAGTTTCACCCTTTTTCACAATCTAGATCACCTCTTTTTAATTTAATAAAGCCATAGACCTGCTCTTCACATTAGCAAGTGTCAAAAAGCTGTGAGTGACCCAACACACAAAGCCTCACAGATTCAGCTCCAGAGAGGCCACAGGAGGTGAAATGATGGTCTAAAACCAAAAATGAAAATCAGCAGGGAGTCATGGCCAGCATTTAGATTCTAAAACTCAAATATACGACAGAGTAAACTTCAGTTTGTATGGAAAATACTTAGGTAATAAATTACTAAAAAGCCTACACACAATCTCAAACTACATTAAGAAATGCCTATGTCCAGATTGGATTACTGTGGTTCTCAAATTCAGCAATTAAAAAATATTTTTTCCATATGAATCATTCCCAGGTCTTTGTCCTAGAAATACTTATAACAAGAATCTACAAACATCATTTAGTTAAAACTCTAGCTTTAAGACCCAGAGTTATTCAAGTATATCTTAGCGCTAGGAAACATTTTATCAGATCAGCCTATTTTATTGACATTTATATCAATGAATAAATATTCCTTGAGAGAAAGCTCAGATATTACTAAATCCAAGTCTCTCTTTTAAAAGGAAAGGAAACCAAGAAAAATTAAGTAATTTGCCTCAAATTACACGGCTGTTTAGCAAGGGCCACACATAACCCCTTTTTCCCACACCATGTGGGTTTCCAGCCCTCTATTTCCTTTCTTAAAACTTGTATTATGTACTAAAGAGTAAGAAAGCATACACAAAAACATCCATCCACACACACTATATTTTGCTAAGGACAAATTAGCTTAGCAAGAACAAATAGCCACAGCACATTAGCCAGTAAAATATTTTGACATGGTGTGATCACTTACAAGTTTGATAACTAATATTTGTTACAAAAAGGGAACTCTAATAAACAAATGGTTTTTATTCTTAAAGTGTGACTACTTATTAAAGCATTATCCCATATCCCATTTAACATTAGAAAAATAAAAGTTATTTCATGGATGGAAAAGCTTTTAATGAACAGACCACTGTTTACTGTGCTCAAAACCTCTCCCCCCTCATAAAACATACCATATGAAAATTATCAAAAGATTTTAAGCCTTCAAACCTAAACAGCAGGCCAAAGGTTTTCTTCATTTAGGGTAGAATAAGCATCTGTGCTGAGGCCCTCTTGCTCCTTCCTCACTCCCCCAGAAACAATGCCCCTTCAAGAGCCCAAGGGTACAAAGGTTGTCCAGCAGGCAGGCCAGCAGATCCCCAGTGGCCTGATGTCCATCCTTCCTCCCATACTCCCCCCTTGGTTGTAAGAAGACAAGTGGAGGGTTGCGAATTGATAAAAGGCAAGTTAGTAAGGATGTGGCTTAAGATCACTAGCATTTGTTAGGACATCTCTAGGAGGACCCATCCACCCCAAATGAGACCTGGATGCTGCTCCTTGCTCCAGAGCCTGAATCCTTGGGCTCCTCTGGAACCCCTTTAGAAAGGAAGAGGGAACTTTACCGCCCCCTCCCCAGTGTCATTCATTAAAGCCCCAGCAAGCTCTTTGTTTCCAACAGCTGTTGGGGGGGGGCAGGCGGCCTTGGAGAGAGGGGAGAGGTCACTCCCTGGCTCCCATTGCTGTCAATCTCCAGGCCCTCCAGCAAACGCAAACACACACACACACACACGCACACGCACGCACAGCATCCTTCCCTCAGAATCAGTTTTCTTTTTCTAAAGCGCTTTAATAACCCAGGGTTACACCTTGCTACACAAGGGCACTCCCTGAGACCTAATTACCTCTTTCTATACCCAAACCCTACACAAGATGACTCCCGAACCAGCCTCCTCTCTCTGAATCCACACAAACCGGGTTCACTCCAGGACCCCCATCCCATCTCCACAGTAAGGCAGCCCCAGGCTTCACCCACACACAACACACAAAAAACACAGGGTCACTACACGGGCCCTGGGACTTTCTCCTGTCTATACCCACAGACCCGGGGTCGATCCCACTTCTGAACCCAAAGGACACACACACACACAGTCACTCTACATCGCCAACCCGCGTCCTCAGGGCAACCCGTTCCCTTCAACCATACAACGTCTCTGAGACCCCAGTGCCTTAAGGAAGAACCCCCCAGCACATGGTTAATCCCTCCGAACCCCGGCCTCGGCCCCCTAGCCCCTCACCGTCTCCCACCGCAGCGCTACACACACAGCGATCCCTGCCTGGCCGCCCGCCTCCCCTGCGCCTCCACAACACAAACACGCGCTCCCGCGAGCACACCCACGACCACACCGGGAGCCCCGGCCGGCCGCCCGGCATCTCACAACACGCGGGGCCGCCCGCGCCCAGGCACTCGACACACGCGGACGCACGCAGGGCCACTCCCCATCCCCAGCGGCCGTCCCCGAGCCCACCTCGCACGCTCGCGCCTGCCCTCTGCCCTCGCTTGCCCGCGGGCCCGGCTCCCCGGGACCCCCACGCCGGGGTCTCTCCTAGCTTGGTTACAAGCAAGGAGGCGGCGGCAGAGGGAGGGGCCCCAGGTGTCGGCTCTGGCCGCTCCTACCTGAGCAGTTGATGCTCTTGCCTTTGCCGCCGGGACAGTCCCCGCCGCCGCCACTGCCGCCGCCCGGGGGCTGGTTGGACGCGCGGCTCCCGGGCAGAGAGAAGGCGAAGAGCAGCAGCACCGACGTGTAGCAGCAGAAGGCGAGCGGGGGCGCGGCAGGCAGCCGGAGCGGCGCCTCAGCGGCCGCGGCGCCCATGACTGGCGCCCCTGGACGGCGGGAAGCGCAGGGAGCCGCAGGCCGGGGGCATCCAGCCGCTCACCGAGAGCCCCGCCGCTGCCTCGGCGCCTCCTAGCAGCCGCGCCGCCGAGCCTGGGAGCAGCCCCTCGGCATCCCCGCCACGCCCGCAGCGCCCGCCAGGCCCGGCCCGCCGCGCTCGGGACGGAGTCGGTGGGTCCGGGCGCGCGCGAGGGTCGCGGGCGCGCGAGGGTGCGCGCGAGGGTGCGAGCCGGCGTGGCGGGGCCTGAGGCTGGGGGAGCGAGCGAGCGCGCGCGCGGCGGGCGGGGGTCGCGGGGCGGGGGCGGGCCCAGCCCCTTGCTCGCCTCCTCGCCTTCCCTTTGTGTCCGCGGCTGTCGCCGCCGCGTCACAAAGACCCCAGCCCGCCCGGTGAGGGGCGCGTGACGGAGCCGCGGGCGGGAGGGGTGGCTGCGACCCCGCCCCGCGCACACCCCCGGCGCCCGCGCCGACAGCTCCGCCCCCGCCCGCGGCCGGCGCCGCCTCCAGGGGAGCTATTGTTCCTGCGGCCCGGCGGCAGCGCGGGGCCGGGGTCGCGGACACCCTCCGTCCCGCCGCCGCCGCCGCCGCGGGTTGCGCGGCGCCGAGGATGCTCCGTGGGCATTACCGTAACAGACATGTTTGCCGCCCTTTGTGGGCGTTTTTTGAAGCATTTCCTTCGCCCAGCAACCCCGCTGGGAGAGAAGGGCAGGTGGTCTATTATGTATCTGTTTTCTAGGTGAAGAAACTGAGCCGCGGAGAGGTAAAGGTGACTTGTCCAAGGTCACATGCCGAGAAATGGGCAGGATCAGGATTGGAACCCAAGTTCTGACTCCAGCTATGCAGTTCTCAGAGATGTTGGGTGAATGGCTAAATTTCTAGAATCCTCACCCTCCACCTCATTCCCATATACTCGCATACAACTGAATTTAAGATAGTTTTTAGAAGTCTATATTGCTCTCTCCCCCTAATAAGAGCTGAGATTTAGAGAGGATTTGCTATATACAAAGCCTGGAGAAAGCTCTCTATGTGCATTCTCTCCAGTTCTTTTTTACAGCCCGACAAGGGAGTTTTCATTCTTATCTCCATTCTACAGCGGAGGAGGTTGGGACACAGAGAGGTAAAGTGATCTGACTCCCAGCCCACTGCTCCTCCTAGCACATCTTGCTAGGTATTAACTGGACATAGGTAGGAAGATCGTGGACTGAATTGTTCCAAAGTCCCCTGCCTTTTTCATTCTATTATGCTGCCTCCCACCTCAGAAGGAATGTTAAAATCTCATTGAAAAACTGATGATTTTGGCTCATAAAATTAAGAAATGTGTGAAAAGCCACCACAAACCAACCATTAGGAAAAATGTCTTCAATGTAAATATGAAACAATATACTTAATATAAGGAGGTAATATAAGTCAAGAAGAAAAAGTTGAAATAATAGAAAAATGGGAAGCTTGACACATTTTCACAGAAAGTACAGACAATAAATACATGACAAGAGATTTAAACCGACTAGTAATAAAAGGCAGATTAGGCCCCGCACAGTGGCTCACGCCTGTAATCCCTGCACTTTGGGAAGCTGAGGCTGGAGCACTGCTTGAGGCCAGGAGTTAGACCAGCCTGGACAACATAGTGAAACCCCCATCTCTATAAAAAAATTTTTTTTAAAAAGGCAGATCAGAACCACAAAAATTTTTTTCCCTTTGGATGATTCACAAGAGTTAAAAGTGCTGACAAACCTAGCACTATTAGTTTATACATTTGGGGAGAGCAATTTGACTATGTATCAGAAACCTTTAAGATGGGCTTACCCTTCAATGTATAAATTCCACTTATTGGAATTTATCCTAAAGAAATAATTGGACAAGCACACAAAAATTGTATATACAAGGATGTTCATCACAGCCTTTATAACCTAAATGTCCATCAGTGGGGACCAGTTCAATAAAGTATGGTACCTCTTTGTACAATGGAATATTACACAGCTTTAACAATGATTACATTAGTGTTTACTGATGTAGAAAAAAGTGGGATACTAATAAGTAATAAGAAAATCCTATTTTTCTAAAATATGCACACTCATAGACAAAAAAGTCACGAAGACTATACAGCAATATATTACCAGCAGTTATCTCTGAAAGATAGGTTCATAAGTAATAAATACTTGTCCTTTATATTTTTCTGTATCATCTGAATTTTTTCAATGAAAATATTTTGTTATAATTTTAAAAAGTGACTGTGACTTCCTTTTAAATTACACTTTCATCATGCTTTTTCTATAAATAAATTCACATTTTGTAACATTTTATTAAGATTTGCCTCAAACTTCTAAACTGTTAGTAGTGAGTGACATGGCAATTATTACAACTAAAATTAAACTTCTGGTTTTCCTGAACCAGATGTGATCCCAGGTTCCTGACTCCTAAGCCACAGCTGAAGGCTCCTTCTCAGATCACTCCTTCAGCAGCTTCTCTGCTAAGCTTGGCCTCTCCCATGCTTCTTTCCTCACCTGTGTCTTGGTTCTCCCAGCCCCAGTATTCTACCCTGAATTTTCATTTCACTGCTCACCGTAACCCAGAAAAATACTAAGAGGTGACAACCCTTGAATAAAAAGCCAAAAATCCTGGGGCCATAATCACAAATTAATTTACATCTGCATCTTTCTCCAAATTAGATAAGAAAAATTCAGTGCAGATTTATCAAAAGTTTTCCAATTGAAAAGGACTCTACTTCAGAAACAGTATTTCTCTGACTTCAATCATACAATCTCAGAGAGGAAAAAAGACCTTAGAGGTGATTTAATACAATCCCCATGACATACTTTAATATTCGTGACCCCAAAATACCAGATAGCAAAAAGGTATGAGAATCACTACTTAAAAACCACCCAGAGAGTTTAATAAAAATATAGATTTCTGAACATCACTCCAGACACTCTGACTGATGCTCAAGTATCTCTTATTTATTTTAAAGTTCTGTAGGTAACTCAGATGCATTGTCAAGTTCAGAAACCCTTGATCTAACCTTGATCAGTTAGCTATTACTCCATTAACAACCAACCATCAAATCTTGGCAGCATCCCACAATAAGCATTCTAGGGGTTGGCTAGAGGTTGGCTGCTTGTTCTAGGCTAGGCCTGGCTGGATGGCTCTGCTACAAGGCAGGTCCAGCTGGGCTTAGTTCCTGTGTGCAAATCAGCTCTGGTTCCCTCTATCAGTATTCATTGGCTTAAGGGGCAGCAGCTACCCAGGAGTCACTCTGGTCATGGAGATAGCAGTGGTGCAAGGGGGCATGCCCAACCACGCTGGCATTTTTCATACTGCTGCTTGTACATGCCTGCTAACATCCCACTAGCTAAAACTAGTCCCATAGCTGAGCCTGAAGACAAGAGGTAGGGAAGGATATTCTTCTTAAGGAGCTAAGAAGGGGCGAATACAGAGTGAATATTTTTCAACAAAAATCTATCGGAGAGCCTATACTTGAATACCACTAGTTACGCTCTGTCAGAATGTTTTCAGTTCCAAGTAACAGAAAACCCAATCCAAATTAGCGTAAACAAAAAGATTTATTGGCTCATGTTTTAAAATAAAAATGACAGAGGTAGTGCCCTCTCCTGTGAGTTGCTTTCTGTCCTCAATAAAGCTTCACTCATGGAAAACATTGCATTCCTCCAAGAAACACTTATAAGCATTCACTGCATGCTAGGGACTATAATGGCCTCTGGCGGCAAGAAATAATCCTGCCTTATGGTATGGGAGGGGAGGAGACACCTGAAAATTTAACAGTTACAACTCAGTGTGAGAAATGGAGCAAGGGTGGCATAGGAGGAAATGGCAAATCCCATTTCATATTCGAAGTCCCACCGAAATCCTTACTTTTGTGGACCTTCTGTTGGAGGGTCTCGCTGCATAATGAAGTCCTGATAAACGGTAATAAGACACTTTGGGACTGACAAATTGGCCCCATAGGAGAGAGTCACAGTGCTTGACCCAGAAACGAGAAAGGGATTATTTATGATGCAGCACTGGCACAAATCGACCTCTGATCAAATTTAAGAGACTGGACCCCACTTTCTAGAGAGAGGAGTCTTTAAAAAAGAGAGAAAGAGAGAGAGAGAGGAAAGTTATTAATTCATTCAGCAAATTTGTACAGAAGGTCTACTAGTACCCGGAAATACATACCATGATAAGTACAACAGACCTGGCCCCTGTCCTTAGAAAGTTTACAGTCACATATTAAGCAGTTACACAAATAAAAGTAAAATTGCAACATTGTTAATGGATGCTAAGAAGGGAATTTCAGAGAGGTTTCCCTGAAGGAGTGAGGCTTGTGCTAACCATGAGTAGTAGAAGTTAACCAGACGAAGAGAGAGTGTTCCAGGCAGAGGGAAGAACACCACGAGCAAAGGGCCTATGAGTAAGAGGGTCTGAATGCTGGCCAGTGCCATACGAGTAAGGTCAACTTGTTTAGAACTTCATTCATTGATTCAATAAACATTTACTGAGCACCTACTATGATCTAGGCAGTGTTGTAGATACAGAGAAACAGCAGTGAACAAAACAAAGTCTCTGCTTCTTATAGAGCTTTTGAGCTTTTGGTCCAGTAGGGGAGACCAATAATACTAATGTTGGTGGGAGAGAATAATTGTTGGATTGAGCCACAATAATTAACTATAATACACTGAGGACCTGCTACATCCCAGCTAATGCCAGCCACTTTGTATTTGTTGTCGTTAATCTTCCCACCCACCTTGCTGCTAAGTATTAGTTCCATTTTAGAGATGAGGAAACAAAGGCCTAAGGAGGTTAAGTACTCAAGGCCACAAAGCTAGGAAGCTGGAGTCACTTGGTTCATTCTCACTCCAAAGCCCCACCAAATCACTAGGATGAAAAAAAGGAGAATCATCATCCTCTGATACTAGATGAAGCAAAGATTGGCACTATCTACATTGCAGCCACCGAAGTCAAGTCATCCTGACCACCCCGTAAGTATCAGAAGATTTTGTTGGGTGTCTTATGATTATTAATACACTGGTGGGGACTCTGGTGGAAGGCACTATTATTGTTACACACTTCCCCTTAATGGTCCTCAGTCATATAGACAATTGGCAGAAGCCAAGAAGGCAAGGGTTACAGACATCTCAACAAAAGTGCTATAGAAATCCAGAGAAATATCCTAACTCTGCCTGGGGGAGAACAGGCTTTCTCACTATCATCATGCTGTCAGCTTGAAAGGCGTCTCACCCAGACAGTCCCTGTGAGTGGGTGGAGAGACTGAGGAGGCATCTCTGGGTTTTTCTGCAGGTCTTCTTGTCATTCAGTTGTTCAGCATTGCTCTGAATATAGAATTAAGATTTTTCTTGATCTTTCAGCAAATGGAAAATTTCAGCCACAATCTAAAAATTTCTCCAAAGGTTTTAGTTCATAAAGGAGTGTACCAAAGACATAGTTTCTCTAACAAAAACAATCACACATAAAAGGAAGTAGGAAGTATAGCATAATAATTAAGAGTGTAGACTCTGGAACCAAACCATCTGGGTTTGCATCTTAGCTCTGCCCCTTGCTAGCTCTATGACCTTGGGCAAGTTACTTAACTTCTCCAGCCTCAATTTGATCATTTGTAATATGGAGATAAATTTTTACTACTTTGCAGGGTTGTTGTAAGAATAAAATGGGTTCATAGATGTAATGTGCTTATTACCATGCTTAGTACATCATAAAAACACGATAATTGGCTAGAAGTAGTAGTGGCATAGAGAGCACATGATAAATGTTATTGTTCATGACAGTTGCCATTAACTGCACTTACATACTAGGCTAAGAGCTCCACATAAATTACCTAATGTAATACTACCAAAAACCTGATGGGGAAGGCACTGTATTATTATCTTCATTCTATAATTGAGAAAGCAGGTGTGGAGAGGTTGAGTCATTTGCCCAAGGTTACACACTTAGTGGGCAGCAGGGCTGGGACCAGGTGTTTCTAACTCCAAAGCCCGTACTCCGAATCAAAACCCAAAGGGTTAACATCAGCCATCAGAAGAGCTCATCTAGGCTGGCTGCCTGCTAGAGAGGCCTGCAGGAGGGCAGCCTGGTGACTGGTGGGGGCAGCCAAGCTGCTGGGAGGAAAAGCGGTGACAAAAAGCCAGGTGAGTCAAAGGGAAGGACAAGAGCCTGGGAACTTGACAATGGCATCTACTGAGCTAAGAATCATGAAAGGGAGATAAAGCAAGGAGCTGGGTACCTGGAAGAATTAAAGTGAGTCAAATGGAACTAAATAATTACATTTTACCACTGTGTGTGTTTAAGTATGTCAGCTTGCCTTTGTATGTATACATATGTATTGACCATATGTCATTTGCCTGTGTGTACATATGTAATGAGTGTATCAGCTTGCCTCTGTACATATGCGTAAGTGCCAAGCATATGTCATTTTCCTCTGTGTACATATGTAAGGAGTGAGTATATATCAGGTTGCCCCTGTGAGAGTGTGTATGCATGCATATTGGACCGTGACAGCTGGGCCTTGTGTTTGTACATGCACATTTACATGTGTGTATCCACCCATGCCTTACTGTATATATCAACTCATCGGTATATGAACTTGAATTGAATCAACAGTTTTTTTTTTTTTTTAACTGTTCTCCCTTGGCTCCCAGTTAAAAATTATTCCCTAAAGTCTAATGGTCTGGGAGTTCAGTGTCAGGGTTAATACAATTGGACTCAGACACTTAGTGTAGATTCCTAATTAAGGGACTTGTAAAGATGTCACAACAAGACCACATTCTGAAGCTGTTTCTCTTAGCACAGATTAATAGTGATAAAACATAAGGCAACTTTGGTATTGGTGACTTCAACAACCATGAGACCAGGGGTCAGGGCAGGGCATGGGTGCTGGGACAGTACCCCCATGCATCCAACATTCATCCAACAGCATTTAGATGAATCACATGCCCATGATGTGCCAGTCAATCATGTTAGGCAATTGTGAGGACAAAAAGGTGAACAAGATAGACGCAGTCCCTGTCCTATAGTCTAACAGAAAGGTCAAACTTTAAGCAGTAGATTACAGTTGTGAAGGGTTTTGCAAAGGATTCTGAAAGCATCAGACCCCTAACATACCAGGAACTGGAGGTATCAAGGAAAGCTTCTCAGAAGAAGTGCCATTTAAGCTGAGGCTGGAAGACTAACGAACAGTAAAAAGAGGTAGAGAGGGAACAGTATTCTATGAAGAAAGTTCAACATGTAAAAATGAGATAAAGAATACAGCAAGTTCAAGAAACAGATTAAAGGCAGCTGTGGCTGAAGCCTGGAGAGTGAATGACAGAGAATGAAGTTGGAGGCCTCAGGTAGCACAGGGTGGGCAGATCATATAGGCCTTTAAGCCAGAGTAAGGGTTCAGACTTGATTTTAACACTATAAACAGGGAATAACCTGCTCAGATTTATGTTTTTAAAAGATCATTTGGTTAACTGAGCTATAATTTAACATAACTTACAGTTTACTCAGTTAACCAAGTGATCTTTTAAAAACATAAACAGTGCAGAAAGGATTGGAAAGGCAAAATGTGTGCAGGAAAACCATGAGAGGACTATTGCAGTGGTGCAGGTGAGGGATGATGGTGGCTTGGATTAGAGAAGATGGGGACAAGTTAATTAATTAGATTTAGGAAGCAAAATCAACAGAAGTTGGTGACTGACTAGATGTGGGGGGTAAGGAAGAGAAAGTGTCAAGCAAGGATTATCCCCAGATTCAGTGGCATTTACTAAAATAGGCAACTCTGGAGAAAAAGCAGGTTTGGAGAGAGAATGACTTTAGTTCTAGGCACACTGAGTTTGAGGGGCCAGTGAGGCATCTGTGTGGAAGTGTTCAGCAACAGTTGGATTTCTAAGTTTGGTGATCATAAGAGAGATTCATACTGGGCATATGCATGTGGGAAGCAACAGAGAATAAATTAATTGAAGTTATGGATGTGTTATGATTTAATGAGATACTATGAGATAAGAAGAGAAGAGGGGCCAGGCTGAAGCTGAGAAACTCCAATAGAGGGAACTGCAAAGGAACTGTCAGAAAAGAACAGTGTCACAGTGACCAAAGAATAAAAGTGTTTCAAGAAGCATGATGTGGTTGGGCACAGTGGTTCAGGCCTGTGATCCCAGCACTTTGGGAGGCTGTGGTGGGAAGATCACTTGAAGCCAAGAGTTCAAATCCGGCCTGAGAAACATAGAGAAATCCCCATCTCTACAAAAAATTAAAAAATTAGCTGAGCATGATGGTGCAAGCCTGTAGTCCTAGCTACTGGGGAGGCTGAGGTGGAGCCTCAGGAGCTCGAAGTTACACTGAGCTGTGATCGCACCACTGCACTCCCGCCTGGGCTACAGAGTGAGACCCTGTTTTAAAAAAAATTGAAGAAAAAAAAGCAGGATGTGGTCAACTGGTCAAATGCTGCTGAGAGGTCACGCAAGATGAGTACTGATAGTGTTCAACAGTTACAGTCACTGGAAGTCATCAGTGATCCTTGCAAGAGCCATTTGGTAAAGCAGTTGGGGAAGAATCCAGAATAGAGTTTATTGAGTCATGAGTAAGAAGTAGGAAGTGGAGACATTTAGACAGCTCAGCTGTGAAGGGAAGAAGAGAAACAAAGCAAGAGGTGACTGTGGGTGGAGGAAGCAATTTTTAAGATGAGACTGTAAAATATTTAAATGATGATGATAAAGATCCAAGAACGGGCCAGGGGAGACTTGAGTATACAACCCAGGAAAAAGGGTAATCAGTTGTGTAAGATTCTTGAGAAGACCGGAAGGAGTGGAATTCAAAGCGCCAGATGAAAGAATTGGGTTTTGAGAGAAGACACTTTATTCTCTGTAACAAGAAGGAAGGCAGAGAGAATGGGGACTGATGCAGGTGGTTTGTAGTTGGGGTTTTGAAATACCGAGGAAATTTCTGGATTGTGGCTTCCATGTTCTCTGAAGAGAAAGGGGGTGAGGGTGGTGAGGGATGAGAGTTGGGGGGAGTGGCTGCATTCAGCCACTATAATCCCTCTTAGCCTCCCTACCCCAATCTTCATCACCATCTCTGATGTAGGCAATTGCATTTTCTCAATCTTATGTAAAATATTACTTTTTAAAAAACTGGTCTATGACTTAACAATCCATACAACAGACACCACTTCGAGAC
>CAUYMX010038357.1:0-32118 GCA_963573855.1 Lepilemur septentrionalis | reverse complement strand
CCAATTAATTTCTTTCTATTTATAGTAGAGACGAGGTCTCCCTCTTGCTCAGGCTGGTTTCGAACTCCTGACCTTGAGCAATCAGCCCACCTCAGCCTCCCAGAGTGCTAGGATTACAGGCTTGAGCCACCGCGCCCGGCCTTATATAACATTTTTGAAATGACAAAATTTTAGGAAAAAAGGACAGATTAGTAGCTGAAAGAGGTTAGGGAGGAAACAGCTGGCAAGAAGGAGATGAGTGTGGTTATAAAAGGACAACCAACAGGACGGATTCTTACGGTGTCAGAAATGTTCAAGAATTTGACTGTGGTGGTAGATATACTAACCTACATAGGTGATAAAAATGAACAGAATTGGGGTGGGACATGCTTGAAAAGTAGTTGCGGAGCGGAATTAGGGGTCTCAATAGGGGGAAGGAATTCCTCTAAAACTGATTTATGTGATTAACTGTACATCTTGGTAAATTCACTAAAAATCATTTTTAAAAAAATGTACAGAACTTAATACACATATAACAAATAAGTACCAGTAAAACTGGGAATATGTCCTTACAGAAACATAGGCTTTTCTTTTGAGAGCCTGGGAACACCTGAATAAGAATGGTGAATTACAGCAATGTCAGTATGCTGGTTGTGGTATTAGATATTTTTTGCAAAATGTTACCATTTTGTAACCAGGCAAAATATAAGGGACCTCTCTGTATTATTTCTTACAACTGCATGTGAATCTACATTTAACCCAATAAAAATGTCCATAATAAAAAAAGAACGGCAATCTTTCTATACACTCATATGAATAGATGTACTTATATTAACCAAAGGAAAACTGTGTGTGTGTGTATTTATGTGGAGGGAAGGAGGGAAGGGAGGGGGGAGAGAGAATGAGAAAATCTTCTTTTTTTCTTTTTGGAGACAGGTCTTGCTCTGTTGCCAGAGCAAGTGCAGTGGCCTCATCACAGCTCAGTGCAACCTCAAACTTCTGGGTTCAAGCAATCCTCCTGCCTCAGCCTCCAGAATAGCTGGGACTACAGGCACATGCCACCAAGCCTAGCTAATTCTTTCTATTTTTTTTTTTTTTTTTATAGATACGAGATCTCGCTCGTGCTCAGGCTCGTCTCGAACTCCTGGCCTCAAATAATCTGCCTACCTCAGCCTCCCAAAGTGCTAGGATTACAGGCATGAGCTATGCCCGGCCGAGAAAGAAAATTTCTAATAGAATATTAAGAGTGAAAATGAGGGAGTATATGAAGAGTAATAAAATAAAGCATTTTTACATTCCATTTTTTTTTTAAGGGTAGAGGGTTGTTAGGAGGGATGGTCAGTTTCCTTGTTTGTTTTTGCTGAGACAGAGTCTCATTCTGCAGCCCTGAGTAGAGTGCAGTGGCATCACTGTAGCTGGCTGCAACCTCAAATTCCTGGGCTCTAACTAAGCGATCCTTCTGCCTCAGCCTCCCGGGTAGCTGGGACTACAGACGCGAGCTGTAATGCCAGGCTGGGTTTTTTTTTTTTTTTTCCTTTTTGGTAGAGATGGGGTCTCCCTCTTGCTAAGGCAGGTCTCAACTCCTGAGCTTAAGCAATCCTCCCGCCTTGGCCTCCCAGAGTGCTAGGATTCCTGGCATGAGCCACCGTGCCCGGTCCATTCCATTTTTAAGTTTAATTTTTCTAAATAAAAAAAAATTCACAATAATTGCTTTAAAAGGCTACATTTGAGATCACTTAAAGAAGTTTTGAAAATAACTATTAAATTAAAATCAAATTTACCACCAGAAAAGACAATAGATCTCCTTTCACTGGGCTTCCCTGAAAACCAGGGTGTAAAAATGAAACACTTGTATCTATAATAGGCTGCATGTGATGGCATATACCTGTAGTCCCAGCACTTTGGGAGGCTGAGGGGGAATTACACTTGAGACCAGGAGTTCAAGACAAAGCTGGGCAACATAGCAAGACTCTGTCTCTACAAAAACTTTAAAATTAGCTAGGCATGGTTAAGGCAGGAGGATCCCTTGAGACCAAGAGTTTGAGGTTTCAGTGAGCACTCTAGCCTGAGCAAAAAAGTGAGACTCTGTCTCAAAAAAAAGAAAAAATTATGACAAAGTACAATCAGCAAAAAGCAAGACTGGAAATAGGTACACCCACTTAATAGTTGGAGTACAAAAAGCTGTTGATCCTATTGCACAAATTATTTTGATTACCAAACAAAATGGAAGAAATCCTCCTGATTATTAAATAAAAATGGAAATTGTCAACAGTAGTTAATGACTTTAACTTACCAATTAAACAAGAAAAGAGTTTGGGAGAATAGAGAAAAACAAGAATAACTCAAAGATATCCTTCTCAAAATTCACAACTCTTTCAAAGATTCATTTGGCTCTTGGCATGCGATAATAGACATCACTTACTGAGAACCTACTTCAGGCCTAGCACTGTGCTAACTACTTCCTATAAATTATCTTGTTGCACATCATCTCAACAACCTGCAAGGAAGGTACTAGTTAGTAGCCCCAATTTAGATATGTGGAACTGGACATTGGAGAGATTAAGGGACTTCTGCAATTAAACAGGTAGTCTCATATAAACTCAGAGATCTGTTCAACTCCAAAACCATTATGATTTAATATCTTTAATTAGGAGACTAAAAGTTGAAAATGCAAAGAATAATGAGTTCTTGAGATACCAGGGAGCTCAAATTCAAAAGCCTTAGTAACTGATGCATGAAATTAAGTAAAAAAAAACCTGTGAAGTTTTAAAATTTGTTACATTGAAAATGATGAGAGCTGAAACTCCACTCATGATCTTCCTACTTAAAATTTACTTTCCCAACTTGAACCTCTGTAGTAGCATCATTCACTCAATAAATACATGTGTCCACTATACACTACTAAAATGCAAAGATGAGTCAGACCAGCAGAATAAAGGCATGAGCCAAGGAAGAGTACAGAGTAAGGTCTGGCTAAATCCAGGGGGCACAAAGGCATAGCAAAAGATCTGGAAAGGTCAGGATAGGATCCCATCAAACAGCACACTGAATTTGGACTTTATTTGTTAGGACAACGATGAGAAGAGTGAGGCACCGAAGTTAAAGCTTTAAGCAAAGACCTAGCATTTCTCATTTGGTAAGAAGGAAATAATTTTATATAAGATAGCCTGGAAAGAAAAACTAAACAAAGACCAGTGATAAAGACCTTATAGTAGAACAGGAACGAAGAAAAGGAAAGATGGAGATCTGTGTAATTTAGCAATAGCATAAAAAGTCAACTATCCAGCATGGTATACAAGCCCATCTTTACACCTTTATCTCCTGACAACCCCATTCTCCTCCCAGATACCTACCCAAGAATTTCTTGCCACTGGAATATGCTATTCACTCTTACTGGCGAGTCTTGGCTCAAATTATAAATAACCACTCTGTGAAGTCCTTCCTGATTACTCCAGGCATGCCTTCCTTCACACTACCAGAGTATTGTATATATGACACCTACCAAACCACTTGGTATTCTGTATCTCCATTACTTACACTAGTCTTTGTCACACAGTGAAGTTCCTCAAAAGTACAGACTATCTCTCTCTTTTTTATTTTTTAATACCAGCAGTGCCTGGCATAGAGGGGGTCCTCTAATATGGTTTGGGCTTTTGTTGAGACAGGGTCTCACTCTGTTGCTGGGGCTAGAGTACACTGGCATCATCATAGGTCACAGCAACCTCAGACTCTTCCTGCCTCAGCCTCCTGAGTAGCTGAGACTACAGGTGCGTGCCACCACGCCCAGGTAATTTTTCTAAATTTTTCTATTTTTTGTAGAGAAAGGGTCTCAGTATATTGCTCAGGCTCGTCTCAAACTCCTGGCATCCCAAAAGTACTAGGATTACAAGTGTGAGCAACCACACTGGACCAAATATGTTTTAATCATATAAATGAGTTAGAGACTCTAAGGTTTCCAGCCTTGAGATGAACAGGATGATGATGTCATCATTAACAGAAGGAAATGCACACTTGGCAATAAAATATATGGGTTCAAAATAGAAATAATGTTACATTTTAAGTGAATATGACACAAGGTAGGAGCAAAGGCAGTTAGCAATTAGAATTTATTGGTCCATGCTGGGTGCAGTGCCTTACACCTGTAATCCTGGTACTTTGGGAGGCTGAGGAGGGAGGACTGCTTGAGGCCAAGTGTTCGAAACCAACTTTAGCAAGAGTGAGACTGTGTCCCTACAAAAAATAAAAAAATTAGCTGGGTGTGGTGGCTTGTGCCTATAGTCCTGGCTACTCCCGAGACCAAGGCAGGAGGATCCCTTGAACCCAGGAGTTTGAAGTTGCAGTAAGCTAATGATAACACCATGGCACTCTAGCCCAAGCAAAAGAGTGAGACCCTGTTTCCAATTTTCTTTTGGGACAGGGTCTCACTCTATTGCCCAGGCTAAAGTGCCGTGGCCTCAGCCTAGGTCACAGAAACTTCAAATTCCTGGGCTCAAGTGATCCTCCTGCCTCAGCCACTCAAGTAGCTGCATGTGCCACCATGCCTGGCTAATTTTTTCTGTTTTAGTTGCCTGACTAATTCCTTTCTATTTTTAGTAGAGACGGGGTCTTGCTTTTGCTGAGGCTGGTCTGGAACTCCTGACCTCAAACTATCCTCCTACCTTAGCCTCCTTGAGTGCTAAGATTACAGGCAGGAGCCACTATGTCCAGCCCAAAATAAAGAATTTTTTAAAAAAAATTTCTTGGTCTGGCTGGGCATGGTGGCTCACACCTGTAATCCTAGCACTCTGGGAAGCTGAGGTGGGCAGATCGTTTGAGCTCAGGAGTTTGAGACTGAGCAAGAGCAAGACCCATCTCTACTAAAAAAAAAAAAAAAAACAAAGAAAGAAAGAAAGAAATTAGCTGGACAACTAAAAATATATAGAAAAAATTAGCTAAGCATGGTGGCGCATGCCTGTAGTCCCAGCTACTTGGGAGTCTGAGGCAGGAGGATTGCTTGAGCCCAGGAGTTTGAGGCTGCTGTGAGCTAGGCTGACGCCATGGCATGCTAGCTTGGGCAACAGAGTGAGACTCTGTCTCAAAAAAAAAAAAAAAAATTTCTTGGTCTGAAGCTAAGAAGTTAGGTCAGAGAGAGTTTCACACAACAGAGCAACAGTAAAGTCAATCAATGAAAATGGCTAAGACTGCAGAGAAAGAGGAAGAAAAAGAATAAACATTCAAAAAAGTACTGTTAAAATAACAGTAGTCAAAATGCTGCAAATACAGCATGATAAGTATAAATAAGGTCTCATTTGTGACTTACGAAAGAACAATATAAGCAGAGTAGGATACAGAAGCCAAACGACAGAGCATTAAGGAGAGGTAAACAAAGTAGATGACACTTTACAGAAATTCACCAGAAAGGGGAACAGTAACTTTAAGGGTTACAGAATAAAAGAAGATTCCTTTAGAGTAAGATGCTACCATGGTTTTAGGCAGAAAAAGTGATGTAGTGGAGGAAAGTAGAGAAAGAAGAACCCAGAGGGAAAGGGGAAAGAGCAATTAACAAAACACGGTCACCCAGCAAGGAGGAGGGAGTCAGTCAGAGAGCAGAACCTCAAAGGTGTAGAGAAAGGATCAATTTTCTTCTGAGAGGAAAGAGAACTGCCGGGTAGAGAAGAGCAGGGAACTGGTGAGGAATCATATTTTTCTCAGGCACCAACACTATAAGCCTTAGACATCTACACTAATATCTCTCCTTCATTCTCCAAATCCAGGCTCCAGTGTTTCCTCCAGTGGGGTCGCCAATTCTTACTTTCTCCCTTTCAAATAGTCTTTTAGATTTATCCCTTTTCTAGTACTGATTATGCCCAAGTCCCAGTCTTTTTTTTTTTTTTGAGACAGAGTCTCACTCCATTGCCCAGGCTACAGTGAGTGCCATGGCGTCAGCCTAGCTCACAGCAACCTCAAACTCCTGGGCTCAAATGATCCTTCTGCCTCAGCCTTCCAAGTAGCTGGGACTATAGGCATGCGCCACCATGCCCGGGTAATTTTTTGTATATATATTTTTAGTTGTCCAATTAATTTCTTTCTATTTATAGTAGAAACGGGGTCTCACTCTTGCTCAGGCTGGTTTCGAACTCCTGACCTTGAGTGATCCGCCTGCCTCGGCCTCCCAGAGTGCTAGGATTACAGGCGTGAGCCACCGCGCCCGGCCCCAAGTCCCAGTCTTAATTACTACTGCAATAGACTCCTACATCCTAACCTTGCCTTAATCTCACCCAGCCAGTCTTCCAAACATAGATTTCATCATTATCACTTCTCAGCTAAAATCCCTCAATGGCTCCCAGTTCCTATCACATCAATACCAAATGGTTGAGTCTAGATTTCTAGGCCCAACCCAAGCAACCCCCAACAATTATCCTCTGAAAATATTACGTTCATTTAATTCTCCACATCCAAAATACCCTTCTAAACCTAACAAACCCAATCCAGCCAAGGCCAATTCAAGTCCCAGTTCTTTCTTGAAGTCTCAACTGCTCTAGGTTTCATTCATCTCTCCACTGGATTCCTTAAACATCCATGGTATCATATATATGTCGAATCATCCTGAAACTGGCTACATTCTAAAAACCTGGAGGATCATGAATTCATGAATACAACTATACTATAAATTGTTTATAAAAATATCTAAGTGAGGGAGAATAGAAAACAAACAATTGCTCTAAATCATCCTAGTAGTGAGAAATCCAAGAGTTACCTCAGACACAGGCAAAGTTATCAGAGACCTTTCAGAAGTCAGTAAAGCAAGCCAAGGGTATTCAGTTAATTCTATGACTTCAAGTTTGACTCCAGTGATTTCAAGTGCCATGAAAGCTAACCTATTTCTTTTCTTTTCTTTTTTTTTTTTTTTTTTTGAGACAGAGTCTCACTCTGTTGCCCAGGCTAGAGTGCCGTGGCATCAGCCTAGCTCACAGCAACCTCAAACTCCTGGGCTCAAGCAATCCTCCTGCCTCAGCCTCCTGAGTAGCTGGGACTACAGGCGTGTGCCACCATGCCCGGCTAATTTTTTCTATATGTTTTTAGTTGGCCAATTAATTTCTTTCTATTTACAGTAGAGACAGGATCTCGCTCTTGATCAGGCTGGTTTCAAACTCCTGACCTTGAGCAATCCACTTGCCTCAGTCTCCCAGAGTGCTAGGATTATAGATGTGAGCCACCACACCTGGCCATATTTTTCAATTTTAACACTTGTGCTGTAATTTAGTAAACAGTATTTTTCTTTTATCATGTTGCCTAAAATAATTTGCACCCCAAAATCCATGACCTCAAAAAAGAAAAAAACCCAAATGAATTTGATATTTAATATGGATACTTGATTAATTCCAATAGATTACTGTTAGGGAAAAAAATCCCACAGCATTTTAGATTAGATTTTTAAAACTTTTTTTTAATTTAAATTTATTTTTGTTTTTAAACAATTTCAGGATATTATGGGAGTACAAATGTTTTTTGTTATATAAATTGCTTTTGTACTGTCTAAGTCAAAGTTAAAAGTGTGCCCATCCCCTAGATAGTGTGCCTTGTACAGCTAGGTGTGGATTTACCCATCTCCTCCTCTCTCCTCCCTCCTGCTTGATTTCTGATGAATGTGTTGATCTATTAGTTCCAATTTAATAATCAATACATTTGGTGTTTGTTTTTCTATTCTTGTGACACTTTACTTAGAAAAATGGTCTCCAGGTCCATCCAGTTAATATAAGAGGTTATTAGTTCACCACTTTTTTTTATGGCTAAGCAGTGCTCCATGGTATACATATACCACATTTTATTAATCTACTCATATATTGACGGGCACTACATCTTTGGGTTGTTTCTACATCTTTGCAATTGTGAATTGTGCTGCTATACACATTTGAGTGCAAGTGTCTTTTTTATGGAATGTCTTTTTTTCCTTTGGGTGAATAGCTGGTAGTGGGATTGCTGGATCAAATGGTAGTTTTACTTTTAGTTCTTTGAGGTATCTCCATAGACCAGTGGATCAGAAGAGAGAATATAAAACCATCCTCATATTTCCATATGATCTTTTTCAAAGCAGACAAAAACATATACTAGGAAAAGAATCCCTATTCAGTAAATAGTGCTAGGAAAATTGGATAGCCACAATGGAAGACAGAAACAGGATCCACACCTCCCACCTCTCACAAAAATCAGCTCACAATGGATAACAGACTTAAATCTAAGGCACACAACTTTAAGAATTCTAGAAGAAAATGTTTAGGAAAAACTCTTATAGACATCAACATAGGCAAAGAATTTGTGAAGAAGACCCCAAAAGCAATCACAGCAACACAAAATAAATAAACGGGACCTGATCAAATTAAAAAGCTTCTGCACAGCCAAGGAAACTATCATTAGAGCTAATAGACAACCTACAGAATGGGAGAAAATATTCACATGTTACACATCTGATAAAGGGCTAACTAGAATCTATATAGAACTCAAGCAAATCAGCAAGAAAAAAAAAAAATCAAACAACCCCATTAAAAAGTGGGCAAAAGACATGAACAGAAACTTTTCAAAGAAGACAGAATAATGGCCAACAAACATATGAAAAAATGCTCAACATTCCTAATCGTTAGAGAAATGCAAATCAAAACCACAATGAGATATCACCTAACTCCAGTGAGAATGGCTTTTAACAAAAAGTCCTAAAACAACAAATGCTGGCGTGGATGCGGAGAGATAGGAACACTCTTACGCTGTTGGTGGGACTGCAAACTAGTACAACTTCTATGGAAAAGAGTTAAAAAATTTAAATGGACAAATAATGATTATTTATATTTCTGGGGTACAATGTGATGTTTTGATATTTGTATACACTGTGGAATGATTTTTTTTTTGGAGACAGAGTCTCACTGTGTTGCCTGGGCTAGAGTGCTGTGGTGTTAGCCTAGCTCACAGCAACCTCAAACTCCTGGGCTCAAGCGATCCTTCTGCCTCAGCCTCCCGAGTAGCTGGGACTACAGGCATGCACCATCATGCCCAGCTAATTTTTTCTATATATTTTTAGTTGGCCAATTAATTTCTTTCTATTTTTAGTATAGATGGGGCCTCGATCTTGCTCACGCTGGTCTGGAACTCCTGACCTTGAGCGACCCTCCCACTTCGGCCTCCCAGAGTGCTAGGATTACAGGTGTGAGCCACCGTGCCCAGCCACTGTAGAATGATTATATCAAGCTAATGAACCTATCCATCCCTTCACCTGCTTAGCATGTTTTGTGGCCGCTCACTCCAGTCTCTGCCTCCATCCTGCGTGGTCTCCCTGCAGTGGGTGTGTCCTCATCTCCTCTTCTTGTTACTACTGTGACACCAGTCATGGCTGCTGAGAGCCCACCCCAATGGCTTGATTTTAAGTGGGCTACATCCTGCAGAGACCTTATTTCCAAATGGGTCACATTCACATGTCCCAGGAGTAGGACACCAACATATCTTTGGGGGACACAATGAATCTGACAATAGCACCCTGTCCTCGAGTCTTCTCTCTTCTATTCCACCTTCTTCCTTCGTGCCACAGATATTCCACTTCTCTGCAGCCCCACGGCCACCACCCATGGCCTCTTCATGGTCAATGGCCACAGCCTCGTTTTGGTTTTCTGCTTCCATCTTATTCCTCCAATCCCTTTGCCAAGGGCCCTGAGTAGAGCAGGCTGGATGGGGGATTAGGACACCGCCAGGCAAGGCTGGTCCCCGCACTTCTCCCTCATCCTGCCCCGACTCCACCCCTTTGGAGATCTGGCCTTCCTTTATCTCCCAGGTTGCCCCACACCCTGTTCCACCCTTCAGTCTGAGCAGATGGCCATGGAGGCCGGGACACGGATGTCCAGCCTCCTTCCTCAGCACCGTGCAATACATGTGACATACACGTGTGTAATCACGGTGTCTTCAAGGCCTTTCTAAATCTAACATGGAACTTTCATGCAGCACTTACTGCCAACGGTGCCAGGCACTTGTGCATGCTCTAAGTTAATTATGTACCCCACAAAAATAACCCAGTACCTCTAGAACATGGAACCGGGGCTGCCGTGGATGCAATTGGTTAAGACGAGGTGGTGCTGAGGCAGGGAAGACAGACACAGGGCGGAGCCGCAGGAAGGAGGATTGGGATACCTCATGCCCAGCAGCTCCCCAAGAGCTAGGAGAGGCGTGGGACAGAGTCTCCCCCAGAGGCTTCCAAAGAAAACAACCAGCCCAAGCCTTGATTTTGGACTTCTGGCCCCCAGGACTGAGAGTGAATCAGTTTCTGTTGCTTGGAGTCGCCCAGTCTGTGGTACTTCGTTCAGGCAGCTCCAGGAAACGAGCGCACTCCTGTGAACCTTGCAGCAACCATGGGGGCGTCACTGTGCACCCTGTCTTATCGAGGATGAAGTGGGGATCGGATGAGAGAGAAAGCAGCTTCCCTGAGGTCCTGAGAAACAGATCTGGGCGTCGGGGAGGCCAGGCCTCGTCCTGCAAAGCCGACGTCTCTGCTCCTCTCGCCCTGTCCAGAGGGTGCAGGGCCGTCCTGTGGTCCGACTCCAGGACTTGCCTCTGTCCAGGTGTCTGGCCTTGCACCACCTGAGGGAACCTCAGCCTCTTCCTCTGTGAAATGGGGACGATTGTAGCTCGCATCCCAGGGATGGTGGAATGATTAATTGAGAACATTCGTGTGAAGCCCTTAGTCCAATCAGGCTGCCAAGACAAACATTCTAGACTGGGTGGGTCATAGCAACCGACATTTATTCCTCACAGTTCTGGAGGCTGGAAGTCTGCGGTCAGGGTGCCCGCGTGGTTGGGTTCTGGCGAGGGCCTCTTTCTGATTTGCAGATCACCGTTATGTTACTATGTCCTCATGTGTGGGGAGACGGATTCTCTCTCTTGGGTCTCTATTATGAGGGCACGAATCTCATTTGGGAGGGCTCCATCCTCATGACCTCATCATCTCCCAAAATTCCCGCTTGCTAATACCATCACGTGGGGGTTAGGGATTCAAGACACGAATTTTGGGGGGAGACACACACATTCAGACCATAGCAAGCCCTTAGTTCAGGAACAGTGCTCATAAGTGTTAATGATTTTGAATTGTTATGATTTGAAATTTCACTGAGATGAAAATCAGGAAGACTCAGCGAATGTAGCTGTTACAGGTTGTGATGTTCACTGTGCTGGGATCTGCCCAGCCGAGGAGCTTGACCTCTCATCAGAGATAAACGTGGGTGGGAGGATTCCCCACCGTATACCTGGAGGCTCAGTCATTTACTCTTTCAATAAATAATTAATGCATGTCCACTGAGTGTCAGGGCATGGTTAGGAAACAGCTCCAAATACTGGAAAATTCCAGCTTCCAGGGCTCTCCCGGCCCCTTCCTTGCCCACCCCACCTCTCTGCACTGCGGCTGCAGTTTCCATGGTGATGGTCTGTGCCTCCCTTTGTTGCTAAGGGCAGATAAAAAGTCTTGATTAATCTCCCCGAGAGATGGAGGTGGGCAAAGCAGGGGAGGGGGAGGGAAGGCTCGAGTCTGCCTCCACCCAGCAGTGGTCCACGCACAGACTTTGGCTGCCTTTGATTAAGGGTTTGCAGAGGAAGAAAAACATGCATGTGGCAAGAACATTTAAAATTTATTCTCTCACGAATTTTGAAGCATACAATACCTTATGTGAGGTGATGGATATGTTAATTAGCTTGATTTCATCATTCCACAATGTATTCACATACAAACACATCACATTGTACCCCATAAATATATGCAATTATTATTTGCCAATTAGAAATAAATTTGAAAAAGTTACACACACATATAAAAAAAATGAATGTGAGGGCCTCTGCAGAGTCAGTTAGAAATCACAAATCTGCTGCATCTTCCAGTAATAACAGCATTATCAGAATCCATCAAGTTATTTCATAAATGCTGACTGGCCCTTGGTGGGTCCAGTCCTTGTCTACGGGCAGGGAACCAGCATCGGGCAAGTCACCCCCCCACCAGCCCGTGCTCTGTTCTAGTGGGAGACACATTCCTGAATTACCAAAGTTTGGTTATTTATTTTAAAAAGATGACCTTCTAGGAGGCAGGTATCATGCTAGACCGTGGGAAAATAGCAAGGACTAAGACAGACCAAGGCCCCTGCATTTATAAAACCTATTTTGGTGCAAAGAAGACACAATGAACTAACACACTTAATATAACCTCAGAAGTTGATTAGGCCTATGCAGAAATATAAGGCAGGAAATTGGAAGTTACTGATAGGAAGGAAAGGGCTGTTTTAGGCGCACACTAAAGAAGTGGTAATACCTGAGCAGACGGCTGGATGAGGGAGAAAACACTCAAGAGCCCGGGAGGAGGCTGTAGGCAGACAGAGGCAGAGGCCCTGAGGCAGCATGCAAGCGCCTGCGGAGAATTCCATGGCAGCTGACGAGGGGCCGAGAGAAGGCTCAGACTTGAGGGCCGAATGGCAGCAGGTTATGGAAGCCTCTTAAAATCTTGGGTTTTATTAATACGTTATTTTTGTTTGTTTTTAAAATTTTATTTAAATTGGCAAATAATAATTGTATATATTTATGGGATACAATATGTTACGTATACATTGTGGGATGATGAAATCAGGCGAGTTAACATCTATCCCTTCAACAAGCCGTTAATATTGATTAGGGGACAGTCATGCATCTGACACAGTCTGAGAAGCGGGTTGTTGGGCGACTTCAGCACTGTGCAGACACCACAGAGTGCACTGACACAAGCCCAGGTGCCCGGCCACCACACACACAGGCTGAGCCCACAAACCTGCACAGGTCGCTGGACTGAACGCTGTAGGCAATGGTCACATGGTGGTAAGTATTCATGTATCTGAACATATCTAAACATAGACAGGGCACCGTGAAAATAGGACTTTGTAATCTTATAGGCCCACTGTCACATGTGCAGTCTGTAGTTGACGGAAGTGTCACTGTGTGGTACAGGGCTGTGTTACTAACTGAGTTCCTGCCCTGTGCTGGGTGCTGGATTTACACTGATGCGCCAACGCAGACACGTTCTCTGCCTTTACGGAGCTCACAGCTATTGGGAGATGCTGATGTTAATCAGCCATCTTTCAAGAACATCAAATATGCATCTAGTGCCTTCTCTACACTTGTGCCCGGGACAAGCGTGCGTGGCGTGGCTTGCATTAGGGTGGTGGTTTTGGAAATAGAGTGGACCGTTCTTTGGATGGTGCTGCTTTGCACTGAGCTGAGGTGTGTGTGGGCACTTGATGGCTTCAGAGCAATGAATAAACAGGAGAGTAATAGTATAATAACATCTTAAACGAGTTGAGTACTTATTCTAAATGCCTTACAATAAATTTTCTCAACAACCCTGAAAGGTGGGTAATAGTATGACCTGATTTTAGACATGAGGAAACTGAGACAGTGAGGTTGGACAGCTTGTCTAGCATTATGCAGCGGGTAAGGGGCGGAGCTGGGATTTGAATGGAAGCTCCCAAATCCTGAGCTTGAACCCCCTGAGCATGCTCCTTGCAACGATGTTACCATCCAGAACTAGAAACCTGTGTGCACAGTGTATGTCCACAAACCGCCTATCAAAGGTGTTTTGGAAGAACACAGTAACAACCTTGGAGTGGTGTGCTGCGACACACTGTTAAGTGGGGAAAAGCTGGGCTCACCTGCCCAACACCGAAACTCCAAAGGGATGTTGATCCAAAGACAGGAAGCTGGGGGCAGGGCAGCCAGCTACACAGATGCAAATCACTGCCCGAGGAGCTCCAACGGTGTCCTAAGAAGCCATCCAGTTGACCACATGAATTTTTTGAGAGTCTCTTGTGCTCCCCGCGACTGCCGGTTCTGGATAGTGTCAGATTCAAAGCCCCGTTTACCTCACCTTTAAAGCCACAAGTGTCAGCCTTTTGACTGGACCAGAAATTTCGGAGAGATTCTGTTTACAATGCAGAAGTCTCGATCCTGTATTCAGAGAGGCTGGGTATGGTGCAGGAATCTGTGCTCTTTTCCATTAATAAATACTTACTAAGCAGCAGGGGCTTGCCGAGCATAAGCTCAAGTGCTGGGAAAGAGTCCTCAGCCTGCCAGGGGCTCACTCTGCCCTGGACAGGGAACCAGCCCCTGTACAGAAAATCCAAGATGCCCACCATGGAACAGGAGAGTGAGTCTGGCTGGGAAATCACACCAAGTGTTGTTTGTATCATTCTTGTACAGTATGATTGGAATATACTATTTTTTTGTGTGTTCTTTGAAGTGACTTTTTATTTTGTGAAATATTTTAAGACTCATAAGAAGTTGCAAAAATATAGTACCAAGAGTTCACATGTACGTACGTACCCTTCCCTCATTTTGCCCCTGTCGATGGAAAAGAAGCCAAGCTCTGTAAAATAATTTAAAGAGGGTTTATTCTGAGGCAAATTTGAGGACCATGACCTGGAGCCATGCCCAAGAAGCCTTGAGCAAGTGAGCTCGATGTGGCTGGGTTACAGTTTGGTTTATACATTTCAGGGAGACAGGGGTCACAGGTAAAGTCATAAATCAATACGTGGGAGGCATACATTGGTTTGGCCAGAAAAGGTGGGATATCTCGAAGAGGGGCGAGGCTTACAGGTTATAGGTGGGTTTAAAGATTCTTTAACTTGTAATTGGTTAAAGACATGAAGATTTGTCTAAAGGCTTGGAAAGTTTTACGATACGGAGGTCTGTTAATCAGAGACAAGCTACTGGACATGTATTTGTTGTGTAAATTGAGGACCCACAGGTTTATCTTGCATACCCTTAGTACTGTTAATGAGTTACAAAGGATGTCTCCAAGAAGGGAGGCGGGGCAAGATGAAGCATGTCTGACCTCCCTCCTCATGGCAGGCAATTTAGTGTTAGGTTATCCCCTTGGCCAGGAGGGGTCCATTAGTTAGCCAGTGGAGGGGAGAAGCCTTAATATTTTATTTTTAGTTCACACCCCCAGCAATAACATCTGACACAACCACAGCACAACACCCAGACCTGGGTTCTGATGTTGGCACAGGACTATTAATTCAGGGATCAGCCTGTTTCTGACTTCAACATTTTTTGTGTGCACGGTTTCCTGTTGCTGTTGTATCATCCTATGAAAATTTATCATATCTATGCAACTGTGATGGTAATCAGAGTACAGAACTGTTCTATCACCACACACACACACACACACACACACACGAAGCAATGAAACAGAACTCCCTTAGGAACACACTTTTTGAATTATGAACTGTGCATAGCTAATATTCTTTAAAATGGGAAGAGACCAAAGAATAAACAGAAATGTACCAGATGCAATTTACTATCTAGGTTTACAAAGATAGGAAGAAGAAACCATGGCCATGAACACACTTTATTCAAGTTTCATATTTTCATTAACGTGTAAATTCTGTTCATTAAGTAGATAGTGGACCACACACTCCACAGCGCCCGGACTCTGCTCTTGTGTGTTCCCAGCACCTGGAGCGCTGCCCAGCACAGCGGAGACATTCAGCAGGGGTTTCTCAAATGGCTGCGTCATTCATTTGAAATAAACCCATTTTGTGCACATTTAGAGTTAATGTTAAGGGAACAAGCTGATAGAGTAAGCAATAAATCTCATGTTTACTCAAAATCCAGTTGACAGAAACCTAGGATGGTGAGGGAACATGACTCCATTTCTTCTCCAAAGAAGGCACTTAGGGAAAAAAATCTGATGCTGGGAAAAAACAACCGTGATACGTGGAATCTTCATTTTTAGGGAAAATTCTCCCAAGTAACTTTACTGCAGCTGTTCCTGATAACTGCTCTTTGTCGAACCCTGGTGTATAAGATGCTGGGTCCTGAGCTCAACACTGTTTTCATTATCTTATGAGGTATACTGCTTCACATTCTGATTTTACAAATAAGGATTTTGATTAGTACTATCCCAGAGGGATAAAAACACCTGCCCGAGAACCCACATTTTTATTTACTTGCAGACAATGAATGATGAACTAGTGGATTTTAGGCTAAAAATGTTAAATGTGCATTCAGTTTGACACAAAATTCCAGAATATTCCATTCTCGGAGGTTCTGTCTGCTGACTCTCAGTCACCTCCACTTCCTCATCCTAGCAACAGTTTCCATGGTAACAGATGCAGTTTGCCTGGGTTGCTAAGGAACAAAAGAGCCCTGAGGAAGGACCAGGGGCTCAAGCCCTTGTGGGGTGGAGGGGTGGCAGGCCCAGGGGAGGTTCTCCCACCTGCAGCACCCCCATCCATGGCGCAGGCACATCTTCTGTGCTTGTCCTCTGACAAGGTCTTTGCAGAAGACAAAAAGTAGGCTCTGAGTTTCATAGAGTCTAGAAAGTCCCACATGTTCATATCAACAGTGGCTGGTGACAGAAATATTTCATGTTCTTGCCATGTTTTCATCCATTCTTTTACTTACTCATTCAATAAATATATATTGAGTGCGTACAATGGCAAGTCAATGTGCCAGACCCTGGGCATACAATGGTGAGGAAAACAGAGGTATGAATTTTTTCTCTCTCATGGAGATTAGAGCCTGCCAGGAGATGTTTTCATTCCATAATTCATCCTACTAATATTGACTGTGGGTCCACCCTGCACCAGACAGTATGTGACAGAGAGACAGAAAGACACACACAGCCCTCCTGGAGGGGTGGGGTCAATTCTAATCAAGCAACCAGGGCTCCATTGGCGAGTTTTTATTTTTATCCAAGTGCATCCTTGGAATGCTCTGTATCTTGACTGTAGTATTGGTTTCACAATATTTGTGAAACCCGTATATTTGTCAAAACCATTCCTGTACACTTAAAATGGGGGCATTTTCTTATATGGCAAATATACATCAACGAGTCAATTTTTGGGGGCAGGATCAAAATTTTACTATTTGGGTCTCTGTGAACTCCTAAAGAAATCTCAAGTCTCCTAAAGAGTCGCTGACAGAGGCGCCATCTGTCCTCTCCATCCGTCCACCCTTGACTGAGGGTGAGGGCCTCTGCTGAAGGAGCCAGAAGCAGGTGCTGCCTGGGGGTGGGGCGTGGTGTGAGAGAGACTGACGGTGATGCTACAGTGTTCGGGAGGCCAGGGCTTTGGGACAAAAGGGAATCGGGAGGGGAAGGGACAGGGATGTGCTGTTTCCGTCAGGTGCTGGGAAGATGCTCTGGAGCAGGGATGTTTGATCTGAGGTCGAAACAAGGGAGGGGAGGAATCCTGGGACATCTCAGAAGGAGCAGAGTGAAGGTCTTGGTGGGTGAGTGGGTGCATCTGATTGCTGACGATGTAGATTTCTACCCCCAAAATGAGAAGAAAATGTCCCAAGTACAGGTAGAAATGACGTATGTGACCCCCTCTCCCACCCACACGGTGACTCCTCGAGGCACTATTATTCATTCGTTTGCAAGCACTGACTAAGTTCTGACGATTTGCTGGACCACGATTATTTATCCACACAGGATCTTCACCAAATTATGGAAAATTCCAGCCTGCGAGGCGTGCCAGCTTCCTCCCCAAACCCTTCCTGCCCACTGCAGTTTCCACAGCAACAGCCTCAGCACCGCTCCCCACACGGGGTGACCCAGGTGAGGGGCTTGGTGAGAACAAGCTCCACGATTCCCATCAGGGTTTCTGGGGCAGGAGAGTCACCACAAGCACTCTAGGCTGCTGGCTGGATGGCGGTTGCTCAAGTACACCTTTTACACACAGGAAAATGCTGTAGAGCCAAGGAGAAGGCAGGGCGGGGCTCGGTGGACTTCCTCAGGAGCCAGCGCCCTGCAGCAAGCCCCAGCCGTGTAAACACCACCTGTTCCGTCATTCACTCACTGAGTCAGTCAACAAATACTGTGTGTGTGCCAGACACTGTTCTAGGCCTGTGGAAAAACAGGAAAGGAAAAACAGGCACCATGTCAAGTCCAGTGGGCCTTAGACAATAGGAGTCATTCGTTCATCCAAAACTTCATTCATTCCTTCCACCGGTCCTCAGAGCGCCCACTGTGCGCTGGGTACGGTGGCACGCGCAGGCTTCAGGCGGGGCTCACACGGAGCCTATGCCCTCCCGAGGGCTTCATTGTAGTGGGAGAAACCAGACGGGGAGACGTCTGGCATTACTCCCAGCTCCGGGTGGTGTGAGATCCTTATTCTTCCCTCTCTGGAACTGCCTTTTCCTCTGGCCATAGCCTGCTTACACTTGGCTTCCCTCCTAAAACACCTCTGCCCGTCCAAATATTTTAAAATCTGATCCTGGTCTCAAGGAAGAGGACCGGCATCCATTCCTCAGCTCTGTGCTGTCCAGCACGCCAGGCTGCATTGCCCTGGCCCTGCAGCCCACGCACCTGATCCATCTCCTCCTGAAGGTCCCACCCTGTAAATTGCCCTGTGACCAGAGAACGTCTGCCCTTGTTCCTGAGTTGAAATACTGCAATCAGTTTTCAAAGGACCTTGCTCCTGTTCAAAGGAAAATCTGACCATCTCGCTCTCATATTTGACCCTGCCTTTGTTATTTTTTCTTAGAATAAAAATCCCACTTCTTCTCACAGCCCATAATCAGTGGAAGCTACAGAAGGTCCTTCTAGGAGGGGCTTGGAGTCGCAGCTTTGTCGGAGGGCGATCCAGGAGATTTGTACTGAACGTTAGAGTTCTCAACACCAGCTGTTGTCAAACACAAACGATGGCAGATAATTCTTTGCTCCAGCAAGCTCTGAATAAACAGCCTTTGCCTGTTCTCCTTTGGATGGTGCTATGGTCTGGGTGTTTGTGTTCCCCCCAGATTCACATGCTGAAATCTTCCAAGCTGGTGGTATTAGGAGGTGGGGCCTTTGGAAGGTGATCAGGTCCTGGAGGTGCAGCCCTCGTGCATGGGACTCCTGCCCTTCCAAGAAGAGACCTCAGCGAGAACCTCTGCCCCTTCTGCCACATGAGGTGACAGTGAAAAGACAGTCATCTGCGAACCAGGACATGGCCCTCACCACACACTGAATCTGCTGGTCCCTTGGTCTTGGACTTCTGCCCTCCAGAACTGTGAGAAATAAATTTCTGTTGTTTTTTGCTAGAGCAGCCTACACAGACCAAGACAGGTGGTCTTTGGTTATTTCCACAGCAAAGACCCTATTTCCAAATAAGGTTATGTTTGCAGGTTCCAGGAAGTGTGAGTCTGCTGGGGACACTATCGATTCAGTGCACACTCCAAGCCTGTCTTGCAAAGACATTTCCTCTCTTGGATAGACTGAAGGTGTATGTGGGGTGTCATCCAGCCGATCCTTGTGAACCAAGGGAGCATTCTGTCAGGGTCCCTAACTTGGACACTTCTTGGGACCCTGGGCCTTAACTCTCTAGAATTTTCTTCTCAGGGACATCTGAGTCCAGATAGAAATGTCCCTGTGAAGGTGATGTCAAGCAAGTTACTTAGCTTCCCTGTGCCTCGGTTTCCTCATCTATATAATGGGGATGATGACATTACCTACACCCAGAGGGGACTATGAGGATTCAACGACTCATATTTGTAAAGTGCCATGACAGAGCCTGGTGTGTGCCCACTGCTCTCTGAGCCAGCCCTGTCCTGGCCACAGTGGCCTTTCCTTCCTCTGAGCACAGCCCACCCGCACACATCCCGGCAGGGAGTCCCTTCCACCCGCCTGTGAAGGCAGAACCAGGTGCCTCCATCTCAGCTTCCCACACACCGGGAGTCCTGCTAACTAACTCCAGGACACCTCTGAGGTCAGGCCACCACCTGGACAAGCCACCAGCATCTCCTGGCTCCATCTGCTGCCGCAGCTTCCTGAGTGGTCCCCGGACTGCCCTGTGCTTTTGCTGGAACCCTCGAGTGTGAGCTCCCTTCCCACGGGGCTCCCAAGAACACCCTGAATCCCCCCCCCAGGAGGTGGTAGGCTCGGGACATGTTACCCTGAAACACAGCACCCTGTCACTCGAGAAAGCAGCAAAAGCAGAAAGGCCCCTGTCACCTTCCCCTCGCCCATCTTCACCCTCACTGAAGAAGTGCCCTTTTTGTCCCGGAGGAAAGGAACAGCCTTGTCTTCAAAGACACCAAATCCGAACACACAGCCCTTGCCTGGTGCCCCCAGACTTCTACCTGTGGTGCGAGCCCGCTTTGTCCAGCCACGCATCCCCGAGACTGCCCCTCCCCCATCAGACCTAGCACTCGGTACACACAGGCTTCCCAGTCCCTTTGGGTCTCTGCTTCCTTATGAATGCTGCCATGACACATAAAACTTACGCTAAATCAATCCGTGTGCTTTTCTCTTGTTAACCTGTCTTTTGTTTCGGGGCCCTCAGTCATGAACCTAGCAATTGGTGAGGAAAAGAAATGTTTTCTTCCTTCAGAGGCAAGCTTGTTACTGGTGAGGCCAGCGGTGTTCGTCTTGGAGCTGCATTTGCACTTACTTAACTATCATGCAATGCTGCTTATTGCAAATAATAACTGTTAATGCGTCTATACATATATTTGACTAATACATACATAAACATACACATACATACGCGCACACAGCTTCAGTTTACAAAGTGAAAAATTTAAATTCTTCTACATGCTTTAAGGTTGCTATGGGACGTATTTGGGGAATTCTGTTTAACAGGAGTTTGCTGAGCACATACCGTTGCTATTCTGTGAGATCGTTTCGGGGAAGATCACAGGCTAACATTTTAAACACTGCCTTCACTGTTCGCAAGAAATTCCGCACAGGAAGGTGGGAGAGGGCTGAGGGGCCTGAGGCTGGAAACCCCACCCCTCCACCCCCTTAGCACATCAAAATGGGCGGCTTTCTTCCCTGCCCTGGAGTGCGCAGGTCCGCCTTCCCATGCAGCCCAGTTCCAGGAGTTGCCACGCCCTCCGCAGGGCAGAGAGGTCCTTGGACGCACAGCAAACTCTGCAAGCGTGACCTGAAAAGTGCGCTTGATAGGAGGCCAAATAGACACTGGAAACAAGGGAAGTCACAGCATTTCTTTTTCTCACAAGACAAAAATTGAGAGTGGCAGTAAAGACCTAAAAAGGACATGGAGGTTGCCTCAAGGGAGTGAACATAAGGGACGTGTTTGTTCACCGAGACTGTTTCACTGTTTTGGAATACAGGACGTGAAGCTTTGCTGCTGCTGAAGGGTTGGTTTCCTCCTCCGTGGGTGTCTGGGACACCAAGTCTGCCAGTAAGTTAGTTTTAGGCCCTGAGAGGACTCAACCATCCACCCTGCACTTTTGAGGAGAAAACGTGTAAAAGCAGTATCCCCAGATATTACCCATTGAGCTGGTGGAGCTGATGCTTTCTGGGGTTTAGGGGTGTGAGTCTGCACCGCTCAGCCTGGGAATGCGCTCCTCTCCTCCCTACTGACGTGGTGACGCGCACAAAGCTTGCTCTCTGGCTGGGCGGTCTGCTCTCGAGTCAGGACCTGGGGAGGGCAAAGCTGGTGTGGATCCATGCTGGCCTTTGTCTCAGTGACAGCATTCTTTCACTTCTCAGCAGAAATCCCAGTCAGAGAGCCTCTCTCCTCCGGTTCCCTTCATATCTGCCCTGGTCACATCGTCAGTGGCTCTTGCCCTCCAAGAACCTGTCTGGCCATTTTTCTCCATGCCCAGGGCACCCCTTCCACCTGGCCAGCACCTCCTCTCCCTCTTGGACCCACTTGGCTGCCTGATGATCCTTCTGCTTGAAATATTGCCATCCTTTAAGCATTCCACAGTCAGAACTCATGGCAGGACTTTTGTAAAAGGTAAGATCAGGCCATTTTTCTTTCCCTTAAAAACTTAAAACTCTTCCACTGCCCTCAGGACAAAGTCTGGGCTCCCTGCAGTGGCCTAGGAGGCCCTTCTTGGGCTGAGTCCCAGCTTTGTGCCATCCCTCCCTGGCCTCCTAATGACCACTGGGCTCTGTAACCCCCAGCCCACGTTCTCTCTGGATGGTCCTCTCTGCTGGCGGTGGCCTCTCCCTCCTCGTCTCCCACTCTCTCTTCACCTGACTCCAGCCAGGTTTTGCCACATTGCTCCTTGAAGGTGCTCTTGTCAAGGCGCCAGTGACCCTCACATTCCTAAACCCAGCGGCTGCTTCCACATCCTCCTATTATCAGATACTTGAACTGATCACTCTCTCCTTTTACCTTCAGGGACAATAAACTCTCTCCAGTCTTTGCTTCACTTCACCAGGTACCTCCTTCTGGGTCCCCACCTCCTCCGCTCCACCTGTAAGGACACTGAAGGGCTCCTGGACAGGGTCCATGTCCATCTATCTCATCTGTGTTAGTTACTACCACTGCATAACAATTACTGCCAAACTCAGTGGTTAAAATAATAAATACATTTATTTTCTTGCACCGTTTCTGTGGGTCTGGGTATTGGGAGTGGATTAGCTGAGTCATTCTGGCTCAAGGTCTCTCGTGAATTTGCTGTTAAAATGTTTGCCGGGGCTGCACTCATCTGAAGGCTTGACCAGGGGCTGGATGATCCATTTGCAAAGAGACTCACTCACATTCCTGGAAGTTAGTGCCGGGCGGTTCCTCCATGCCTGGCCAGGGGAGCTCTCCGTGGTGCTACTTGAGTGCCCTCACAGCATGGCACTGGTTTCCCAGCGTGAGCCAAGAGAAAGCATGAGGAAGCCACCATGCCTTTCTGGACCTAGCCTTGGAACCCACCCACTAACATTCCCGTATTCTCCTATGAGTCACACAGATCATGGGAGGGGACCATACAGGGTGTATCAGGAGGTACCAATCTCTGGGGGACACCTCAGAGGCAACCACACCACCCTGACCCTCCTCCGACCTGACCTCCTCCACTGCCACTTTTACCAAAACCGTCTCTATGCTAATTTGCTTCTCCAGCCTCAATTTTCCATCTGAACTCCTGCCTCCTTGACATCTCTCCATGGAGTCTCGGCATCTCCTGATAGTGCACTCGTGTCAAGATCTTCAATCCTCCTCAAAAATCTGCTGCTTACCCCGAAGTCTTCCCAATCTCTATAGAAAGCACCACCCTCCACCTGAGAGGCCAAACTCAAAGCATAGACATTGTTCTATGCTCTTCTCATTCCATCACACCCTAACCGCATCACCACCAATCAGCTTCCACCCCACCTTCAACCCACTGCTGTCCACCTTGGTCCCGGTACCAAGGCCTCTCCCCAGGTAACTGTGATGTCTCAATGGTGAGGGTCCCCCAACCCCTTGACAGTCTACCCTCCAACAAAGCAAGCTCCAGACCTTCTGCAGATGACTCAGATTGAGACAGCTCTGCTTTCACCTACCTCTCACTCAAATGTAACCTCTTTCAGTAGCTCCTCAACACGTGGGATGAAAGGAAAACTACTGTCATTGTCCCATGAAACCCACGGCAGCCTGGCCCGTCTCCTCTCTCATTGCCTGGCCACTCTGGCCTCCCTTCTGTCCTTGCCCCAAGACCTTCACTCTTGTCTTTCCTCTAACTGGAATTTCCTTTGTCCACAGCCCCCTGGCTGTTTCTTTTCCAGTCTTCATGTTTCAGCTCTAAGGCCGTATCCTCAAGGCAGAGCTGGGGGCCTTGGGTGAGGCAGGCTTAAGGAGGTCCCCAAAAGCCCAGTCAGCGAGATGGGGTTGGGGGTGTGGAGATGTTGGTCAGAGGACAGAGAATCTCAGCCACGCAGGAGGAATAAGTTCCAGAGAGCTATTATATAGTGCAGTGACTACAGTTAATTTTTTCAAAAAGAAAAATAAGACTTAATGTAATATTTAAAAAAAATGAATGCAAAAAATAAAAAAATAAAAACCCCTCCATAATGGAAGGACAAACACCAAAATGAAAATTAAGTCCAATTTGTGCCAAGCTATACTGGAACCTGAGTATATCCCTTATATATGTATTTTGTGTCATTTTTCATGATTTATTTTTTTCCCTTGAAACATTAAAGCAGTAGCAAAGATATTAAAAAATGAAAAATAGGCATATTAAAATTCACAAAAATAGTTACATTAAACCTCATCTTATGTTTAAATACTTCATTTATTTAAAAAAAACCCCAGTATTTATTATAATTTTATTTTCTGGCCTCAAGAGAGGCCAGGAAATTTATCAAAGAATATTTTCAAAATTGCCGGGCGCGGTGGCTCACGCCTGTAATCCTGGCACTCTGGGAGGCTGAGGCGGGAGGATTGCTCAAGGTCAGGAGTTCAAAACCAGCCTGAGCAAGAGCAAGACCCCGTCTCTTCTAAAAATAGAAAGAAATTAATTGGCCAACTAAAAATATATAGAAAATATTAGCTGGGCATGGTGGCACATGCCTGTAGTCCCAGCTACTCGGGAGGCTGAGGGAGAAGGATTGCTTAAGCCCAGGAGTTTGAGGTTGCTGTGAGCTAGGCTGATGCCATGGCACTCTAGCCAGGGCAACAGAGTGAAACTCTGTCTCAAAAAAAAAAAAAAGCAAAAAAAAGTTACACAAAAAACTGAAAACGATGACTTCTGGGAATAAGAAAACATTTTATTTTACTTTTATACCTTTGTATACTGCTTGAATTTTCTACCTGTGTATGTTGCTTGCACTTCTAGCTAGGTAAGAGGATTGAACCATTTGTTTTCTTCTTCTTCTTTTGTGTTTTGTTTTTTTTTTTTGACATAGGGTCTTGCTCTGTCACCCAGGCTAGAATGCAGTGGTATCATAGCTCACTGCAACCTCAAACTCCTGAGTTCAAGGTATCCTCCTGCCTCATCCTCCTGAGTAGCTCGGACTACAGGCATGTGGGCCACCACATCCAGCTAATTTTTCTATTTTTTGCAGAGACAGAGGTCTCACTGTTTTGCTCAGGCTGGTCTCAAAATCCTGGGCTCAAGGGATCCTCCCAACTCAGCCTCTCAGAGTGCTGGGATCACAAGCGTTCACCACTGCACCTGGCATTATCTTCTTTTTTTTGAGACAGAGTCTCACTTTGTTGCCCGGACTAGAGTGCTGTGGCGTCAGCCTAGCTCACAGCAACCTCAAACTCCTGGGCTCAAGCAATCCTTCTGCCTCAGCCTCCTGAGTAGCTGGGACTACAGGCATGTGCCACCATGCCCAGCTAATTTTTTGTATATATATTTAGTTGGCCAATTAATTTCTTTCTATTTATAGTAAAGACAGGGTCTAGCTCTTGCTCAGGCTGATTTCGAACTCCTGACCTTGAGCAATCCGCCCACCTCAGCTTCCCAGAGTGCTAGGATTACATGAGTGAGCCACTGCGCCCGGCCTGGGCATTATCTTCTTTATACTTTTCTGAATTTATTCTCTCATTCTAAAAATGTTTATTTTAAAATTTTTTTATTTTTATTTTTTAGAGACAGGTTTTTGCTTTGTTGCCTGGGCTCGAGTAGTACAGTGGTGTCATCATAGCTCACTGCAGCCTCAAACTCCTGAGCTCAAGTGTTCCTCCCACCTCAGCAGCCTCCCAGGTATCCTAAGACTACAGGCATGACCATCATGCCTGGCTAACTTTTTTATTTTTGTAGAGATGGGGTCTTGCAATGTTGCCCAGGCTGGTCTCAAACTCCTGGACTCAAGTGATCCTCCCTCTTCAGCCTCTCAAAGCACTGGGTTTACAGGTATGAGCCACCATGTCTGGCCCTCATTAATATTTTCATATGGATTAGATATTGAAATATAGTAGATTCAAAAAAATATAATCATATGCCACATAATGACTTTCAATTGACAATGGACCACATATAAAACAGTGGTCCTATAAAATTGGCTCATGCCTGTAATCCTAGCACTCTGGGAGGTCAAGGCAGGAGGATTGCTTGAGCTCAGGAGTTGGAGACCAGCTTGAGCAAGAGCGAGACCGAATCTGTACTACAAATAGAAAGAAATTAGCCAAACAACTAAAAATAGAAAAAAATTAGCCGGGCATGGTGGCACAAGCCTGTAGTCCCAGCTACCAGGGAGGTTGAGGCAGGAGGATCGCTTGAGCCCAGGAGTTTGAGGTTGCTGTGAGCTACGCTGACGCCACGGCACTCTAGCTCAGGCAAGAGAGTGAGACTTTGTCTCAAAAAAAAAAAAAAAAAAAAAAAGATTATAATGGAGCTGAAAAACTCCTATCACCTAGAGATGTTGTAGTCATCCAAACATTGCAGCACAATGCATTACTCATGTGTTCGTGGTGATGATGGTGTAAATAAATATGCCTACTGTGCTGCCAGTCGGATAAAAATACAGGAATACAATTATTTTTAGTACATAATATTTAACAATGGTAATAAACAACTACCTTACTAGTTTATGTATTTACTATACTATACTTTTTATGTGTTTTTGTCTTAGTTTTTAACAAAAAGATTTAAAAAGTAAAAAAAAAATTTTTTTAATTTAAAAATAGCAATGGGGGGCCACTTGTAAGCCTAGCATTCTGGGAGACCCAGGTGGGAGGATTGTTTGAGCTCAGGAGTTGGAGACTGGCCTGAGCAAGAGGGAGACCCTATCTCTACTAAAGATAGAAAAAAAAAAACAACAACAAAATTTAGCCGGGCATGGTGGCACATGCCTGTTCCCAGCTACTTGGGAGGCTAAGGCAGGAAGATCTCTTGAGCCAGGAGTTTGAAGTTGCAGTAAGCTATAATGATGCCACTGCACTCTAACCAGGGCAACAGAGTGAAACCCTGTCTCAAAAAAATAAAATAAAAATAGGAAGAAGAAAGTATTTTCGTGCAGTTGTTTTAAGGTAAACGTTATTGCAAAAGTGCGAAAAATTTTTTTAAAAATTAAAAAGTTCATGAAATAAAAAGTTACAGTAACTTTTTACAGTAAGCCAAGGTTAATTTATTATTGAAGAAAGGAAAACATGTTTTATTTTTTTTTAGAGATGGTGTCTTACTATGTTGTCCAGGCTGGAGTGCAGTGGCTATTCACAGGCATAATTAGAGCCTCTAACTCCTAGGCTTAAGTGATCCTCCTGCCTTAGCCTCCCAAGTAACTGGGAATATAGGATATACCACTGTGCCTTGCTAGAAAAATACTTTTTAAAATAAATTTAGTGTAGCCTAAGTGTGCAGTGTTTTTATATAAAGTCTACAGTAGTATACAGTAATGTCCTAGGTAGGCCTTTCACACTCACTGATTCACCCAGAACAACTTCCATTTTTGCAAGCTCCACTCATAGTAAGTACCCTATATAGGTGTATCTTTTCTTTTATATATCTTTTATAGTGTATTTTTACTGTACCTTTTCTATGTTTAGATACACAAATACTTACCACTGTGTTACAACTGCCTACAGTATTCAGTACAGTTAACATGCTGTACAGGCTTGCAGGAGCCACAGGATATTCCATATAGCCTAGGTGTGTAGTAGCTTTGTGTAAGTAAATTCTATGATGCTTGTACAATGACAAAGTCACCTAGCAATGCAGTTCTCAGAATATCTCCCTCATTGAATGACACAGGACTATAGATGACAATGAATTTCCCATTTGTTTTTTAATTTTAAATGTGGCCACTAGAAAATATAAAGTTAGACACGTGGCTTACAATTTATTTCTCTTGGATAACTCAAGTTTAGAACATACTGCGTGTGCGGGAAGTTGTGGGGGACACTGCGATGAAAGAGAGAGGCCCCATCTCTTGGGAAGTTACAACTTAGTGGGGGAAACACATGCAGCTTTACGGTGCTGATGAGAAGTGTCATTTTAACCTATTTACTTCTCCTGCCTTGGTGGTACGAAGCCTGCAAGGTTAACTTGGCTGGCACCTGCAGCCTGAGCAGGGAGAAAAAGGCTCTGCCATGGCCACCGCCGCGGAGGATGGGGGCCTCGCCGCGCACAGTGTACACGGTTTCTCTCCGCCGAGGCTTCCAGGAACTGCCCTTAACCCGGAGGCGGCGTTGTCAGTAGCCTTGCCCCAGGCCGCGGGCTCCGGCCCACAGAGCCCCACTCCGGCCTGGCTAATACTAACACCCACGTCGGACCCCCAGATTACCGGCCCCCACGCCAGCCCCAGGACGCTAGGACTCTCCTCGGTGCCCCCAGGCTCACTGGGCCTCCGCACCGAACGCCTCCGCTCGGATTCCGCCGCTCGCAAACTCCCTCGGTGCATTCCTGCAGTCCCCCAGACTCCTTGGCCTCACCAGACCTGCCCCCGCAGTCCCTCTTCTAAGACCCGGCGAGCTCTCCTCGGTCCCAGGACCCGCCCCCCGAAGTCCCCCAGTCCCGTCTCTGGGGTCCCCACAAGCCCCTTAGGCCCCCTGAGTTTCCTCGGCTCCCAAACTCTCCTCAGACCCCAGCTCCCCTCAGCCCCGCCCTGGACCCACCCCACACGCCCCAGTCGTGCCCCAGACGCCCCCTAGGTCTAGTCCCCCCAACTTCCCACGGCCCTCAGGTGCCCCTCGGCCGACCCCAGAGAAACCCCTGGGCCAAACCCGCGCGCGGCCTCCCTCCTCACCCGGGCCTCGGCGCCCCGCGCCCCGGCCCACCTGCGCGCCCAGCTGGTTCAGCTGCTGCATGTCGCCGCCCACGGCCTCGGGCACGGGGTCCTGTGTGCAGTGCAGGCGGCCCATGCTGCCGGCCCCGGCCCCGCCGGCCCCGCCGCGGCAGCCACGGCGCTCAGCTTCCTCAGCCGCCGCCGCCGCCGCCGCCGGGCCGCGCGTCCGCAGCCGCACTTTCGCCACAGCCGCCCCGCCCCCGCCGGCCGGGGGCGCCCTCTCCGGGCCGCGGACACGCGCGGCCGCTGGGCTTCGTGGGGCGCTGAGGGGCAGCGCAGACCCCCGCTGAGTGACCCCTGGCCACAGCGCTTGGCCTCTCTGAGCCTCAGTTTCGCTAGCTGTGAAAAAAACCCGATACATGGCGTGGCTGCTTAAATGACTTAATCCTCCAAAACCCTTGGGAGCAGAGCCTGGCACGCAGGAGGTCTTCAATCAATGGCTAGCTGCCAGTATTGTTGTCATCGTTGTTATTATGCATTCAGCAAATATTTATTGCACGCCTACTAGATGCCAGGCACTGGGCACAGGGAAGGGAACAAGGCAGGCCAGGGTGGCCCTCGTAGGGCTGAGGGCAGAGGAGGGCACTAAGTCCCAAACCTGGGCGGGCATCAACGTCACCTAGTATAATGCCCATTGCTGGGTCCCGCCCCCAGACTATCTGATTAGAAAGTCCTGGGGTGGAGCCTGAGAATTTGCATTTGCCACAAGTTCCTAGGGACCACACTTTGAGGACCTCTGGAGTGAAGGAAACTGACCCCCCAAAGGTTACTCAAACTAGTGCAAGGGCTGTGACTGGCGGGGCAGGGGATGGTGAGGTGGGAGAGAGGACGTTATTGAGACAGTGATCAGCCCCTCAAACATTTTAACTCCCATGACCTCTCTTTCTAGGGACCCCCTCGGTCTCCAGGTGAGTATTACCCTGATTGCCATTGGACAGATGAGAAAATGGAGGCATGCTCCCCAGAGTCTGAGAACTGACCCCCAAGAGCTTCACTAAGCCCTAAGTCCAGCCTCCAGGATGGGGGGGAGGGGTGCTGGAATGGGGGAGGGATCAGGGACGGGAATGGGAAGGGTTGGCCGGCCTCCCCCAGCAGGCTTTTTTCTCTTCTCTACTCTTGCCTAAAATTCCCGTCTGGAAGGGTATGAACAAAATGTCTTGTACCCAGAGACCAAGCCCATCGCCTTTGGTCATTATTTTCGTACATACATTCGTTCAACAAATGCTGAGTTCCTGCTTTGGGGCAGATACCATGATAGGTGGTGGGGACCTCATGGTGACAAAACCAAATGCAGTGGCCTCTGAGAAGTCGGAGTTTACCCAGGGAGGCGGACATGTGTGGGTAAAATGAACTGATGCCAAGAAGCACAATGTATACAGGTGGCAGTCCAAGTCAGGAGTGTCTGGAGGAGAGTAAACTTTCAGGTTACAGACAGGGACTGAACTCAGGCCCTAATCACTGCCCAAAATATTTTTGACCTTTTAAAAAATATCCCTGTCGGGGTATTATATTTATCAATATCTTTAAGTGTTAAATCAACTTTGTGTAGTTATAACTTTATAACTCATATACAATAAAATGCACCTATTTTAAGTTTTTTTTTTTTTAATTTTTGACTTTTTTTTTTTAAACATCCTTGAGAAAACCAGTGGATTTCTTTAATTTCTGCTTCCACAGTAACTGGTGCTGAGTCACTCCGTAAATACTATATTTGTGGAACTGAATTAGCTCCATAAATACTGTGTTTGTGGAACTGAAAAGGGAGAAAAGGAAAGATATTCACTTGAAACTGCCACCCAACACCGTAGTAACACAGCCACTATCTTGTTTTCCAGTCTTTTTCCACATCGCAGGTCACTGGGGTTTCTGTGATTTGTTTTGTTTTTACACATTCAGGACTCCCCCCCACTCCACCAAGCTATGTAATCCCTGATGCTCCCAGTGTGGTCCTTGGATAAGCAGCAGCTGGGAGCTTGTTAAAAATGCAGACTCTTGGGCCTACCAGACCTGCTGATTCAGGATCTGCATTTTAACAATCCCCAGGTGATTTGTGGGCACATTAAAGTTGGAAGTACAAACAATAACAACCATTTTTAAGTGACACCACCCTATGCAGGGCTTGATTTTAAGCACCTGAATACCCACCATGTATAATGATAATGATTCTTTGTATTATCTTCCTATTGTCATTCATATTTTACTTCTTCTTCTTCTTCTTCTTCTGTTTTTTTTGTTTGTTTTTTTTTTTTTTGGAGCCAAAACCCAGGACTGAGCCATCATTTCTATTTTAATGTTTATCATCTTGTGTTACTGCTTTGGTATACACACCTGTCTCCCCCACTTACTAATTATGCTGTCTTGGGCAACTTACTAAACTTTCAGTGCTTCTATTTCTTTTTTCATTTATAAGAATGGAGACAACAACAGAACCTACTGGAAAAGATGAAATGAGAAATGCTTGCAAAGCACTTAGCACAGCTACCAGCCCAAAGTAAGGGCTCAGTAACTGCTTGTTATTATTTCAATTTTTCAATCTTTTTTTTTTTTTTTTTTTTGGAGACAGAGTCTCATGGTGTTCCCCAGGCTAGAGTGCTGTGGCCTCAGCCTAGCTCACAGCAACCTCAAACTCCTGGGCTCAAGTGATCCTCCTGCCTCAGCCTCCAGAGTAGCTGGGACTACAGGCATGCGCCACCATGCCTGGCTAATGTTTTCTATATATATTTTTAGTTGTTCAGCTAATTTCTTTTTGATTTTTTCAGTAGAGACGGGGTCTCACTCTTGCTCAGGCTGGTAATTTTTCAATCTTATAAATTCTAACGTTTGATAGCAGAGCTGGGTGACTATCCTTAATAAGAATGTATTGTACATTTCAAAACAGCTAGAAGAGAGGACTTGAAATATTCCCAACACATGGCAATGACAAATACTCTAGACGATGGATATACTAAATAATCTGACTTGATCATCGCACGTTCTGTGCATGTCACAAAATATCATATGTACCCAGTAAACATGTACAAAAATTATGTCAATAAAAAATTTTAAAAATATCACAAGGATGGATGAACTTGCAAGGCAGACTAGATAATTACCCATAACCAGTCTCTCTGAGAATACCCAGAAATTAGCATTTTAACCTAAACAGGGACCTGGTGCATTTTCCTGCTCTCCTTCTAACCCACATCCCCTGCAACCCAAAGGAGAAGACACCCAGGTCCTCTAAAAGAAACCTCACAATCCTAGACAATGCCATTCATGGCTTCAGTAATAAAATGCTACCTAAACATCATCACAAAAGGCAGTGTAGTATTCTACTAGGCAAGAATATAGTAATGCCTACAACTAATCCCTTTGGCTGCCCCATGATTTTTCTTTTTTATTAAGAACTTTACAACTGGCCTGGCATGGTGGCTCACACCTGTAATCCTAGCACTCTGGGAGGCCGAAGCAGGAGGATCGCTCAAGGTCAGGAGTTTGAAACCAGCCTGAGCAAGAGTGAGACCCCGTCTCTACTAAAAATAGAATGAAATTAATTGGCCAACTAAAAATATACAGAAAAAATTAGCCAGGCATGGTGGGCGCATGCCTGTAGTCCCAGCTACTTGGGAGGCTGAGGCAGAAGGATCATTTGAGCCCAGGAGTTTGAGGTTGCTGTGAGCTAGGCTGATGCCACGGCACTCTAGCCCAGGCAACAGAGTGAGACTCTGTCTCAAAAAAACCCAAAAACT
>CAUYMX010038356.1:0-11570 GCA_963573855.1 Lepilemur septentrionalis | reverse complement strand
GAAAGGAATTCCTCTAAAACTGATTTATGTGATTAACTGTACACCTCGGTAAATTCACTGAAAATCATTTAATTGTACACTTAAAATGGAGTAAAGGCATGATATGTAAAGTATACTTCAATAAAGAAAAAAATACTTTCTTATGAAAAATTTCAGACACCTGCATAAGCATACAGTACAGTTTAATGAAATCCCGCATACCTAGCATCTCACTTCAACAGTTATCGAAGCATGGCCAATTTCACTTTATCTATGTCCTTACCAATTTCCCTCTGCCCAGAAATCATCCTAAAACCAACCCAAAAGATAATGTAATTACACTCATAAATATTGTAATTTTAATTTCTGAAAGATAAACCATTTTAAACATGAATTTAATATCATTATTAAACATAAGAAATGACAATTCCATCATCGAATACCCAATAAATGATCAAATGTCCCCAGTTATTTCATAATTATTTTTAACATTTGGTATAATCAGGATACACACAAGAAAAAAAAAAAAAAAGAATTGTAGCCAGATACCATTTATAAACTAAAAGTATGTATACACTTTTAAGCAAGAGAACTACAATTAATGTTTTCCTCTAGGCAAGAGGTAGTCTTCTTTAAAATTTGAACTGAAGCCATAGGTTAAATTTTATACATCAGATTTTAAACCAAAAATGTACTAGGTGATCCCAGGTACATATAGGTAAAATCACATAAAAGAACATAAAGAAATAAAGAAAACACCTTGAAGAACCCTGAGGGAGTGAGTATGTTTATCAGATTCTCCTGGTTCCACCTTTCTTGGGGAGTCACGTGCCCACAACTGGGCTCCACGGCTGTGTTCCTGCCCAGGAGCTGGACACAAAGGTGTTAAACAGTGAAGTAATTTCTATTGATCCTAAAGACCTGCAGGAGAACGTGAGGAGAATTGTGCATATTATGTTTATAAAATAATATTCCCAAATGAAACAAATGAAATTTGATTCCTGAGAAAATACAGATGATAAGAATGCAAATAAATGTTCATTATGAAGACTCTATGACTTTTTCTCTTTCCCTGCAGTCTTTGTTTACCCATTACCAAAATTGCATTGGGGCATAGTATTTTATCAAAAGCTTGTGCAAACATTTTTATACAAGCCTTTTAACATCTAGTGGTTCCCCCCAAAACTTTGAGGTCCTGAAAAATCTAATTATTACTGGTAACTTTAAAAGATCACAGTAATTTATTTTTGTCAAATGTGACTAAAGATTAATGGATACAATCAGGAATAATTTGGTAAAAACATATCAAATGCAGAGAAAGCAAAATTTGTTGTTAAGTGAAGCATCAAATATAATAAAAGAGCAAATTCCATGAATGAACAGCAACAGTGCACAATTCATTAACCAAATGCCCATGATTATTTCACACTTCAGAGGGCTACTGATATGATCAGGAATTGTAGTAAAAGGATAAATATAGATTACCTTCAGCATCTCTTTATACATTTTAATTATAAACACTACCCCTGAGGGCTACTAGCATAATATACAAAATACAACTAAGGTTTGTCTATCCCTTTTGTAAATCATAATTCCATACATATGTAAAAGACAGTCAATTATTTTAAGACAGCAATCAATATGCCAAGAGATATTTAAAAAGTACAACATGTTCTTAGCTGCTATTACTACAAAAATGAAAAACCTGAACAATATTCAGGCTGTGGAATCTCTTATCTATTCAAAATCATCATCATCATCCAAAATCATCTGTTAATGGCACTAGCTAATATTCTGGGTAACTACTGAATACTCTTCACTGCCCAAAGAAAAAATTTATTTGTTCAACAAATATTAATAAACTGTAAGCTCCTGGAGGTTGAGGCCACATCTTATTAGTCTTTGTATTCTCAGAACTGGTTTAGAACTTGATTCACAAATAGTATTGTTTTATATAGCAAGAAAAAAGTGGAAAACAACCTAAAGAATCATTAATAAGAACATCCTTACAATTAATTTTTCCATCATATTCATTAAGTAGAAATAAATGAAATGAAATTTTGCTATTAAAAAATGCATACTATATACACGTATAGATTGATTAAATATACTATTTTTGAAAGAAACACACTGTAAAAGAGTAACTATAATATGATCTTGTCTATGTTTTTAAAAAGATATAAATACAGAAAGTACTCAAAAGCAGCCTACGTGAGACTTTTCAAATGGAGAAAAGGAATAAAAGGCACTTAGTGATTGTCTTATTATTGTACTTGCAGCCTGCAACTCATCCTAGCTCTTCCAGGGAAGTCTGGCTTTGCAATTTCCCTTACCTCTCCCTAGCAGCTCTGGGTCTACATTTAAACAATGTCCACTTTTTTCATAGAAACTTGTCTCACTTTCTCCTTTATCATTGATACCCACCCAGTCTATTCTCAATTCTAGATTCTACCCTACTGCCTATCATCTCCACCTCTACTCTCAGCAATACTGGACACACACACACACACAGAGACACACACACCCTGCGTGGATCATATATTTACATTTTCTAGTTAAAGGAAGCCCCGTTCTTTACCACATGTTCCGTAAGGTAGTTATAAACCTCTTCTACAATAACGTCCCTTACTCCCACCCAAGACGTAGAACATCTCACTGTGTCTTTAAGGATAGCTCTTCATGCTCACATAAGCTCCCTTTTTTATATCTTAGAATCTTTACCCTTTGCTTCTGTCCCTGAGAAACAAGTCTTTTACCTTCCTGCCAAAACCAAGATACATCTCTAATATCCTTTCCTTGTATTTTCACAAGACCTTGTTCCGTATTTGCCTTCTATTACTTGTATATTAAGCTTCTCCCCCTGCACTGACTTTTTCCTGAGTCTACAGATTGTTCCTATAAAGGGAAGAAAGAAGGAAGGAAGGAAGGGAGGGAGGGAGGGAGGGAGGAAGGAAGGAAGGAAGGAAGGAAGGAAGGAAGGAAGGAAGGAAGGAAAAGGGAAGGGAATAAAACAGAAAAAGAAGGGAAAAAAATCCCTTGGATATACTGCCTCCCTTCTTTATATCCTACCACACCATCAAGCTAACTCCTTTCCGTTTTATTTGTTTCCAGATCTCTTCAAAGTTTATGTTCTTGCTGTTCTTTCCATATTACCCATTTATTCCTCAATACCAAACCTAATGCACCTTCAGTATCTCAAAGAGGCTTATTCAGTAAAGCCCAAGTGCCTTCTCCTGGCATGTCAGACCCAGCTGGCCTTTCCACTCCTCCCTCATGTTCCTATATGGACCCCCACATGGTCTCAATGCTCTGAATTAAAAAACATGCTGTCTCCCACATACACTGATTCCATGCTGCTCTACCTGCATGTCTCCTCAGATGGGAACACTTTCAGTACGCAATGTTTGCCTGTTAAAATTTTACCTGTGCCAAATAGCAGCTTTCCCACTCCTGACCATTCTACGTAGACATGATTTTGCTCTCATCTTTATATATCCATAATGTCTCTGAGACTTTCAAAAGGCACATATTCTCTATCACATAATCTGGTCTATGCAAACAAGCAGTATAGAACTGTGAGGACCCTAAAGGTACCAACTCCGTCAATCATCTTTGTACTCTCATGTAGTACCTTGCATATTACCATGCATACAGTAGGGACTCAGTGAACATTTGCAGAATTGAAATAAAAAGAATGGGCACATATTGCAGCCCAGAGTATGAAAATAACTGGAGACACCAAGAAATATTCTTTCCTGAATCCTACTGGGGAAATGATCCTCTTTGATATAGAAAATTATCACCTAGTATATTTTAATTTCTAGGAGGTTTAGTACCAAACAAGACCTCTCATTTTCTTGGGAATGTATCTCCTTTCTCACTCTCCCTCCCAGGCTTTTAAGGAAAAAGATGAATTCAGATCATCTTGAGAAAACTATAACTGTTCTTCCCATATGCTTTAGCATTTTCAAGGATAATCTGGCTCAAATTATATTCCACAGTTGAAGACAGGAAATTACATGATAATTGAGGTCAATGTAGTAACAGAAGAGATTCTTGTGACTATATTTTGAACTTACCATTATTTACAGTTGACAGAAAGGACTTAGGCTATGATGTCTGCATGGACCAAAACCTAAATCCTATGAAATCATAATAATCTAAGGTACTTTTTGTTTGTTTGTGCTTAGATCTTGTTAAATTCATGTCATTTCCATAAGAGTAAATTCCACCAGGTATGTGAGGTAACTAAGTCTAGAGTGGCTATGGTAGTAAGTTAATTAATCTGAGAAGAATTATTTCATGTAATAAATTATTACTATTTAGTATGAAAACATAATAAATACTAAACTTTATATAGAAACCAAAATAATCCGGAGTCAAAACTCCTTTCAGCAGTCCCCAGCCCAATTGGATACATCTGAGGATACCACAAAGGATCATTTCTACAGGACAGTTGGTTCTAAAAGTCTTTTACCTTCATGTTAATAACAGCAGCTAAAATATAATAGTATCCACAATTTATTAAGCTTCTCCTTTGTTGTGACAAGCACTAGCCTAAGTCTCCTCATGATTAGCACATTTTAACCTCACAACAATCATTCAAAGAGGGTATTTTTTTCCTCAGCTGAATGATGAGGAACCTTAGAGAAATTCACACACAAACACATACACACACACACACACACACAAACACACACACACACACAGGTAAAGAAGCTGAGCCAGGATATGTACCAGATTTCTCGGACTCCAAAATCTACTCTAATACTCACAACAAAAGAAACAGATTATTTTATTCAGTATATCATATGTTAGAGCATTAGTGCTCCATTCTAAAATTTTTCTTTATATGTCATATTTCCATTTTTAAGGTATTTCTCATCTTATCCTTCCTAAAGCTGACCAGTAATAGTAGAGAGGGCGACCAAGACAGAACTACAGGTTAGCAGCAGTCTTTTCTGTTATTTAGTCACATGGACTAGAGTTTCCCAAACTGCAGTCCATATTTCCCTGGAAGAGATGACTCTAAGAGACATATGAACAAAAAGAATTATTTTAATAGATTATTTCATTTTAAGAAATCTTTTCTACCCTACTGACATAAATGTCACTTGAGGCTATATTTACTTTACTATGTATTAGAAAAAATTAACCAGAATATCAAATCAATGAATTTGCAAGAATATAAAGTTTTCTTTTTAAACAAGTTCACTGAAGTAAAAATAAATAATGTTTAATTTTAAAATCATGCAAATGCCTATATTTTAAAAATATAGGCACTTACAAAGATGCTTCACAAAGAGTGGAAAATTAGAGAACACTAACAGAATGTGACTTCACTAGCATAGTGTGCATACTGTGTATTTGTTTATATTGGGGAGGGAAGATGAAACCTTTATCTGTGTTGCTTTAATCCACATCAGGACTTACCTCTGGTGACCGCATCTAGTGCACAACCACTTCCTGTTGCTCCTCCTCCAATAACTAGGATATCAAATTCAGATGTGTTTTGCAAAGTCAGTAGCTGAGCTTCTCTGGAAGGAGGCTCCCTGTTAATAGGTTCTGAAATGTACTCTGCTGCTTCAACATAGGCCAGGTTCACCTGATATTAAAACAAAAAAAATCATTTTCAGGTGTTCATCTGGAATGTCAATTTGATAAATTATACAATATACTAAAAGAAGAGATTTGTAATGGATATAGGGAATACCAGAGCAAGACTATATAGTCCATAGCCCACATGGAGGTATAGGACCAATTGCCTTTGGGGGAAAAAAATTCCTTAAAATTCCAGGTGTATTTCTTTTCATGAATCACAACTATTTAGCCACAGAACGCCTGGTTTCAGATTCAATATCTCAGCTGCTTGTTTTTGTTTCATATGCAGCTAAGTTCAATTATTTCCAAAGCTATACAGCAATTCCCAAATACTTTATCTAACACAATTAATAGGGGAACATAAAGAAATGTTTTACCTAGTGGCAGCAATTCATTCAGATAACATTTTAAAGCCTGAACGAGGAGGAAAAAGCACTTTATGTCTTTTTACAATTTCTTAAAAGTATATGTTCTTCATTCCTCAACTCTTCTGATAAAAATATATTCTGGAGTTTGGGGACTATAGATTTAAATCAGTACAATCAAAAAGAATCTATTTAATCGGAAGTTACTGTCTAGTTTAAATAATCAGCTATGTCCAATGAGAATGATATTTTCCAAAGATTCTTGTCAAAGGCTTCCCTATTAAATATTTTAATATAAAATTACAGATTTTATATACTTAATGTATACTATTTCAGTTTTTGAAAACTGGAATAATATAATTAAAGCCAGGCATAGTCCCCCTAAAAGATAATGACCTTCCCTATTTCTAGTTCTTTTTTAGAATATAACTTGTCATCCTAAATCAGAAATCATACTGGACTTTAAAAAGAAAAGTAATTGCTAGAGGCCAGAAGTTGGAGTCAAAAACCCAGAAAAACAGGTATCTTTTTTTCCAAAATGCTAATACTAGGTTCATACACTAGATTGAACAGTGCTGGCCAGCATTGCTCTATTAGTATTCTACAGACATGTGACTTCCATTTTCTGTTCTTTAAATCACAGCAACAGCACAATCCATGATAGTGGGTTTTTTCCCCCAGTCTGCCACACAGGAAGCTCTGAACCAGCAGGCCAAACCTGGTTCCTGAAGAGGTGATATTAACACTTACCAAGAGATTGTTCTGATCACCCAAGATAAGCAAATTTTTTGTTCATTTAAGTAAACCAAATTATCCCTGTAGTTTTATTTAATTATTACTAAGCCAACTGGATTTTTATAAAAATAAAGAAACCATAAGGTACACAGAAAAAACCCTGGTACAAAAGCAACTTATGTAACCAAAACATTTGTACCCCCATAATATTCTGAAATTAAAAAAAAGGAAAAAAAGATGCCAGGTGCGGTGGCTCATGCCTGTAATCCTAGCACTCTAGGAAGCAGAGGCAGGAAGAACATTTGAGGTCAGGAGTTCAAGACTAGCCTGAGCAAGAGTGAGACCCTATCTCTACAAAAGATAGAAAAATGAGCTGGGCATCATGGCACATGCCTGTAGTCCCAGCTACTCAGGAGGCTGAGGCAGGAGGATGGTTTGAGCTCAGGAGTTTGAGGTTGCTGTGAGCTATGATCATAGCACTACACTTTACCTGGGCAACAGAGTGAGACTCTGACTCAAAAAGAAAAAAAAGAAAAGAAAAGAAAAGAAAAACCCTGGATTAGGATCAGAGGGTCCCAAGTTAAGTCTCAGCACTTGTTTACCAGCAATGTGACTTTTGACACATCATCTCTCTGGTTTCATCTTTGTAAAACGGGGATAAAATTCCTGTGATGTCTCTATCTTTTTATCTCTGGGTTATCCTCAGTCTGAATGGAATAATAATATGAAAGTCATTTAGGTAGATGACAAAGTACCACCAAAGAGGAGTTGTTGTTATTGTTACTATTATTAGTAAATAATTTGATTCCTTAGTAGTGTATAATAAGGAATTTTCAAAACATATTTTTCTAAGTATGGTAAAAACAAAGGTTATAATTAGGTACCATAATTTTTCAAGCTATGCCAATTTTTCAGATGCCAACCCACAAAAATCTTATTCTTCACATAACTCCTCTTAATTATCTACTAATAACCATGTCCCCATTTTTACCTTTACATAAATTTAAAGTAACAAACTAAATAAATGCAACTGCTAGGTGCTATGGCGAACATGACATCCTTCACTTACGGTCTCTGCCTTCTATTATCTAATGAGAAAAAGAAAAAATATATATATATACACATATATCTAATATACACATATATAATGATTATGTAAAAAGAACAAACACCAAACTAGAGGGAAAAAACCACCAGGCTACGACCATACAGATGAGGGAGGAAGAGTCTTTCATTTTAGGGTTTCAATTGTGCCATGACAGATGGGCAGGACTTGGACATGAGACTGACAAGTGACTAAACTAAACCGCCAGAGTGTTTTCACACATCAGAAGAATTGCTGACATTTTCTGCTTGGTAAGTTTTCTAGAAATACTTGAGAAATAAGTTTAAAGACCATGTTATGATATAGTTCATTAGAACTCGGTAATACTAACAGCCCCCTATTCCACTCTAACTGTGAATATTAAACTCTACCGTATGGGTTTCTTCTTCAGCAAGTATGCTAGATCTGATGGACGTCACTCACGTGCGTGAGGATCTCACTCCATTGCCAACACTGTTTCTCCTATCTTCACCCCCTCCCTCACCCTTCTCTCCGGCAAGCTCTAACCTGTCTCCTCTTAACAAACAATAAAAAACACTTCTTACATATGTTTCCAACAATCACCCTAAAAATTCTTGAAAGACCTGTAAATGGTTGCTTTTCCTGCTGCCTTCCTCCTTATTCACTCCTCAACTCACACTAATCTGCATTCTCACATACACACCACTACCACCATCACCACCAAAACTAAATAATGCCCACCGCGCCACCAAATAACCCAAAACGCCCATAACTGATTGGTTCATCTACCTGGGCATCGGGGGACAGCTCTTTCCCCAGCCTCTCTGAATCACTCTCTCTCAGCTTCCTTTGAATGTCCCTCTACTGTCCAACATTAAACACAAAAGTTTCTCTTGGAGCTATCCTATTCCCTTTTTTCAGATCACTAACAACTCTCTCTCTCTCTCTCTCTCTCTCTCTCTCTCTCTCTCATCTCATCTACACCATATTGTCAAATATCCTTTATATCACAATTCCTTCTAATTTTGTTCCCCCATTCCAGAACCCAGATATCAAACTGCCTAACTGCTATCTCCATTTGGATGTCTCACATGTGTCTCAAAATTGATCTGATGACTTTATATGTCCAAACCTTTTTTCTCTGTCAGTGTTCCTTATCTCAGTAAGGGTGCCGTTATACATGCAGTTGCTGATGCCAGATATTGGGAAGTATCCTTGACAGCTTCCATTCTCTGCAGTCCCATATCCGATCAATCCCTGAGTCCTATTGATTCTACCTCCTAAAAAATGCTCACATTTAGTCACTTCTTCACCTCCACTGTCCCTTCTCAAGTCAAGGTATATTCCCTTTTCCCTATACTAATGTGATATCCTGCCAAAGGTCTTTGCACATTTACTCTGCCTCCTCCTAAGTCATTCTCCACACTGCAGGTGGAGAAATCATTTTAAAACCCAAATAATGTTATTTCCATGTACAAAACACTTCAAGAGCATCCAACTTAATTTATCTGGCTTCTAAGACTCCTCATAATCCTTTATAATGGCTAAAATTAAAAAAAAAAAAGACAATATCAAGTGCTGGTGAGAATGCAACACAATCAAAACTCTTTTATGGAGAGCTGGTGGAAATGCAAAATGATACAACTATTTTGAAAAACAGTTTGGGAGTGTCTTACAAAGGTAAACATACATTTACCATACAACCCAGCAATCCCCTCTTAGGTAACTGCCCAAAAGAAATGAAAACCTGTGTTCACACAGAAACCTGTAGACAAATGTTTACAATGGCTTATTCATAATTGCCCTAAACTGGAAAAATCTCAAATGTCCTTCACCTGTTGAATGAATAAATAAACTGTGATACATCTATGCAATGGAATAATAATCAGCAATAAAAAATAACAAACTATCGATACATCTGACAAACTGAATGAACAATTGTATTATGCTAAATCAGGTGTTGGCAAATTATGGTTTCCAGCCCAAATTTGGCTGCCATCTGTTTTTGTAAATAAATTTTATTGGAACACAGCCACACCCAATAATTCATGTATGGTCCATGACTGTGACAGCAGAGTTGAATCACTGCAACAAGACTGCATGGCCTGCATGCCTAAAACATTTGCTCTCTGGCTCTTTACAGAAAATTCCCCAACCCCCATGCTAAGACAAAGAAGCCAGATTCAGAAGTCTACGTATTGCATGACTCCAGTGATTGTTATATACAATGTTCCATAAAAGCAAAACTATAGAATCAGAAAACAGATCAGTGATTGCCAAGGTCTGGAGATAAAGGAAAAAGAACTGACTACAGAGGGCGTGAGGAAACGTGTGCAGATGATAGGAACATTCTACAGCTTGATTGTGGTGGTGATTACCATAACTGCATGTACTTGTCAAAACTCGTAGAACTATATGTATATTATAAAGGGTGTATATAATATGTATATTATAAAGAGTGATTTTAAAGTCAATAAACTTGACTTTAAAAATAAGCAAATATGTATAAAGCACTTAAGTGCCAGATACTTATAAGGGTTTTGCTTTTTTGTACTCACTTAATCCTAACAATAACCATATGGATTAGGTATTATTATGGTCTCCAATTTACAAAAGAAACAACTGAGACATAAAGAAGTTAAGTAATTGGCCCATAATTATACAGCTATTTCATGGCTGACCTGGAAATTGAACCTACATAGCCTGGCAACAGAGACTAAGTTTTACACTACCAGACCATACTGACTCCACATATAATTTGAGAAAAAATAAAGTAACAGACTAAATAATTATAATAGAATGAGATTTAACCAATTACCAAATGTAGAAAGTTTTTTTTTTTTTAATGGAGTTTTTTGTTTAAGTGTGTTGGGGGCTTGGTGTGGACTTGTTGTGGAGGTTTTACTGAACAGTTTCTCCAGAAAATTTTTTTAAATATATGGTACTGTTGAAGGTAATTTATTTAATTTCTGACACTACTTTTAAAATAACATTTTATTTTTGTTTATTATTTTCATAAAAGCTGGGGAGTGTTGCAACTGAGAAGCTAAGTACCACATTTATTTTAGAGCAGTAAACACAGCCTAAGGTCCTACTTATAATTACAACAGGAGAAAGACTCATTTTGGCTTCATATGGTTTTGAGTTACAAAACACATGTGCACTCTACCTCCCCTAGAATATGTTGATTAAGGGGAAATAAAGACGAGAAATGCAGCAGGAATAAAACAGTAGTGGTAAGTGACAGTGGGCTTTAAAAAAAAAGAGGCTTTGGGGCTCCAGGTCTTTCTAGATCTGCCCTTTCCTCACCTCCTTTTTTCCTAAGGCAGTTTGATTAAACAGGAATCCGGGAAATAGGCCACGCTGAAGGAGTGAGTCAGGGACCCTGGAAGAAGCCTTGGGATGGCTACATGCCCTAAATCACCTCAGAGACCAAAATCTTCATGCGTCCTGAGGGAGATCCTTGACTCGCCACTGTGGAAGGTAAACAGGTGGCAAGGGAGTGGCTTAGGACAGAGAGCAGGGACCAAATTCGAGCCAAATTATGATTAGGCATTGTTCCCTGGTGGGAACATACATAGTAAAAAGTTCCTAGTAACCTTTAATAGACTTAGAGCTTAGTACCATCTAATTAGCATAACATGGGTGGGGCTTCGTGAAGAATTCTAGAAAAAGCACATACATAGGAAGAGAAACTATCACATAACTATCCTGTTATGTAGCCTGTCATGTAATCTGTTATATAACAGCAACCTGTCAATCATCTACCAAAGGCGGGAAACGACAACCAATCCTGCCAGAGGAAAGGCGGGACAAACTAGTGG
>CAUYMX010038355.1:0-12055 GCA_963573855.1 Lepilemur septentrionalis | reverse complement strand
ACAGAGTAGGTTTTTGAATGTAACAAGATAAGTCAACTTGAGTGGTAATATATTTTGGGAAATCAGCTCACTACAAATTGTGACTGTAAACATTGTACTGTAAATGCTTTGTAGTTTTCCCCCAATAAAAAAAAAAAAATTGAAAAAGTGTGCTCTATTATGTTAGAGAGTGGTCGGGGGGTCGGGGATGTGGTAAAACAGAATTTCCACTTGTTGGGGCCCAGAAATTGATGCCCCAAAATACAACACTTTGATATGCTGAACTGGAGAAGAAGCCTCAATGTCTTTGTGACCTTCCCTCTCCCCTCCTGTTCCTCAGTGCTCTGTCACTCCCATAGTACAAGATAAAGTCATTCTTTGATGTTCCTTTAGCATCTAAAGTCTGAACCCACCCAAGAACCAAACAATTGACCTCTATTTCCTTCCCTGAGTTTTCAATGAATGAATCATATCACAGGAAGAAAGACTGAAGTCTGTCAACACACCTGGGAAGACTTTTGTCACAAACCATTGTCTGCTCTGCAAGCCCTACAGACATTATCCCAGGCCATTGTATAACATATTCTCTAAGCCCACTGAATTCCACTAAAAATAATTTTATACCCCCCTAAAATCTTCCATACTTCCCCTTCTCCTTTTCCCCTTTAACCTTTCCTCTTACCCCATTGGGTTACGGGGTAATCACTTTGTGATATTTTTCCTCATGCTTGCTGGTAAATTTGTATGTCATTTCTCCTATTAATCTGCTTTTTATAAGTTGATTTTTCAGTGAATCCTCAGAGGGGAGGGGGAAGCTTTTTCTTGGCCCCTACACACGCAACAGTATGATACCCCATTTATACCTCTTCATACAGCATGCTCCTAACTGGTGCCAAGTTTGAAGATTGAGATTTACGAGTGGGGTTTTATGAGTCTTGCCTGATGCCGGTATCATAGTTGTTCACCTCCTCATCTAAAGCATGATTTTTGCTACTTGTAGCTAAAAAATGCCATAAGGAAGAGTGAAGAAGAAGAGAAAAATTCCTCAGTCTAATCTGGCTTTGGAAATTATTGGACTCTCTCTCTCTCTCTCTCTCTCTCTCTCTCTCTCTCTCTCTCTCTCTCACACACACACACACACACACACACACACATATATGTACACATAGAAAGAATGGGTATTCTTGATATGAAAATAACTTATGTTCCCTCTTACTACATTGCTCTTTCTAAGGTAAGACACACTACTCACCATCACCACCATGGATATTTCTTCTTGTCTACTGCTCCTACCAGCTCCTAAAACAAGAACAAAACTTCAGAACCTGATTAATGATAACTTGAAAATGGGTAGAGTCCTGCTATACCAGTAACCAGGGTTAAACACCACAGATCAAGACCATCTAGGTCTCCTTGTTTTATTTCTGATCCAGTTGATAAAGCTCATCAAATGTGTTACAATTCAATTTTTATTTCCAGCTTCGCTTTTATCTGCAATGAAATCATCTTGTTAAGTTGAACTTTGCTTCACAAATTTGGTCATTTAAAGTCAAGGGAAGGGAAGAAGAAAACCTCAATTAAGCCTCCTTGACTTAGTTATAGTCTCTAATTCAATATTTATCAGAGTTCTGCACTAGATGTTATATACTTTCATAAATATTAAAGATATGATGCTTTTATTTCATCTTGAGTAAGGAATGGTGAAGGATAAAGCAATAATAAAAATAAATAATAATCATCTAAACTGGCATTATTGTGTTATATGATTAGGGCTGCTTTTATTTCTATTCAAACATAATACACAGAATAAAAATAAGTGTTTTTTACTCACATATTCCAAAGGAATTGTAACCTTTTATTTCATATTTAATAACTTGGCAAAACATTTCAATGGAGCAAAATGTAAATGTTCATATTCCTGAAAATATATTTTAATGAGTAACTGGTTCTTTCCAAACAATATTTTTAGAAGTGTTCTCAATCAATAATATTTATGCTTATATATAACCTTCTAGAATATGTGACTGTGCCTCTATATTGACCAAGTAATTTGAATGACAAATGAAAAATTCAGTTAAACATCTAAATTTTTCTTTAGAATTTAATATACTAATATTCAATATAGCCATCCATTTTCTTTTAAATTCTGATATCTCTGACATTTTTAATCATGGTGAATCTCTTATCACCTATGTTATCCCCACTAAACCTGTTTTATTCTCAATGGTTATACCCTGGTTGCACCTTCTCTGATTTTTTTTCAGGCAATTCACTGATTCCCAAATAAAGAATTCCTTTATCCTCTTGGATTTCTTGGTTTTTCTAAGCTGAGGTTATCACTCTAAACCTAAGCTGCCTTTACTTCTTAAATTTTTCTTAAACAGCCAGACACATTCTTCCCCCCTCCTCCCTGCCTTTCAGGACTTTTTTATTTTATTATTTCAGGAAAATATGAGAGTACAAACATTTTGGTTACATTTTATATCTTTGCCTCTCCCTAGCAAGGGTTAGAGGTATGCTCCTCCCCTCCACAATGCTCACCGCATCCCTCAGCTGTGGCTCTACCCTTCCAACTCCCGAATCCCTGGTGAACACCACCACCATTTGAGCACAGTAGTATTAATCAGTCAGTACCAATTTGATGGCGAGTACATATGGAGCCCATTCTTCCAATATTGTGTCACCTCACTTTAGATAATGGGCTTAAGCTCAATCCAGGATAAAATAAGCAGTGCTAACTCACTGTCATTTCTTATAATTAATATTCCATTGTGAACATATGCCAAATTTTAATAATCCACCCCTGAATTGATGGGCACTTGGGTTGTTTCCACGACCTAGCAATAATGAATTGTGCTGTCATAAACATTTGGGTGCAGATGTCTTTATAACAGAATGTCTTATGCTCTCTTGGGTAGATGCATAATAATGCTATTGCTGGATTGAATAGTATTTCAATTTTTAGCTCTTTGAGGAATCTCCAAATTCTTTTCCACAGAGGTTGCACTAATTTGCAGTCCCACCAGCAGTGTAAGAGTGTTCCTGTCTCTCCACATGCTCTCCAGCATTTGTTGCTTTGGGATTTTTTGATAGAGGCTGATCTCACTGGGGTTAGGTTATCCTACCCTACTTTTTAAAAATACTGTTATGGACTGAATGTTTGGGCCCTCGTCTCCTCCCCAAATTCATATGTTGAAACCCAATCCTCAATGTGACTGGATTTGAAGACAGAACCTTTAATAATTAAGGTTAAATGAGGTCATATGGGTAGGGCCTTGACCCAATAGGATTCGTGTCCTTAAAAGAATAGACATGAGAGAGTGCGCTCTTTCTTTTTCTCTCACTCTGTGAACATGCACCAAGGAAAGGCTATGTGAGCACACAGCAAGCAGGTGGCCGTCTGGAACCAAGGGGAAGACCTTCACCAGACACCAACCCTGCTAGTACCTTGATCTTGGACTACCCAGCCTTGAGATCTGTGAGAAAATAAATTTCTGCCGTTTAACCCAACCCGTCTGTGGTATTTTGTTATAGCAGCCTAAGCAGATTCATATACTGTGTAAACTCTATTAAAGTCCTGTACATTTCAGACAGGGATTGTACATCCCTCGGTATAATGCATTGTAATCAAAGCCTCATAATACTACATGATGTATCTTCCTAGAGTATTTATTTTACTCAAAGAGAGTAATATAATTTGTTTTCATATTAAAATATCCACATTTATGTTTATTAGATGCAAAATGCTAAAGTATCATACATTTCTATAGTAAATCAGGAGACTCCAAATAAATTTTGTGCTTGCTGTGGGATAATTCAGGCTTTCTATCTAGATGTCTGGAGATATGCATTCATTTATAGAGAAAAGTTTGCAAAGCACTCTTTTATTTTTTGACAGTTTAATGCAGATATTAATTTTGTTCATTTCATCTGTAACTATTTTATTGTTTATCTCTAAAAGGCAAGGACTTTTAAAAACCATAAGCACAATACCATTATCACACTGAAAAAAATAGCAGTAATTCCTTAATGTACAAATTTCCCAATTGTGTATTATATACCGTATATATGATTACACCTATATGAATTACATTTAGATTTGAATTTAATAAATAGAATTTAACTTATAAAGTATGTGAATCACGATTCAAGTAAGATGGAAACATTGTTTCTTAAGTGTCTTTTAATCTATAGATTCCAAGGTTATCTTTTCTTACAATTTATTTGCAGCAAAAACTGGGTTGTTTGTTCTGTAGAACTTCTCATGGTCTGGATATTGTGCTTGTACTATGGTATCACTTAACCTGTTTTTTGTCCTGTTTTTCTTAAAAATTTGACAATTAGATCTAGAGGGAAGCATCACTTCCATCCATGTCATTTCCTAAAGTTATTTCCATAGATAGGGTGTTCAGAAGCTCTAAAATTCCTGTGTGTTTAAGACTGTCTTTTAAAACCTCAGAGACACTTTGGGAGGCTGAGACAGGAGGATCACTTAAGCCCAGGAGTTTGAGACCAGCCTGGGCAACATAGCGAGACCCTCATCTCTATAAAAAAATTAAAAAAAAAAACCTTAAAGAGCTTGATGATCATAATTGGCCTACATTTAAAGAGAGGTCTCTTTTACAAGGAAAAAGAAATTACTAAAAATGAAAGGCTCTTTTTTATTTAGATTAAATTTTTAAGACATTGTTACTAATGAAAATGTCCTCAATTTAAGTCCTTAAACAAAACTCTCAGATCTACAAAAGTCAGTTGTTTACTTTTATTAAAAATAATCTTATTCATAAATACGTAAATTTAGTTTGAAAATTATAAATGATGACTTAAAATTGCTGAGATGAAAACCACATAAAGCTTAAAAATAAAACAAGAACCATCTTGCAAGGACAAGTGACTAGCCACTGGGAGAAAACAAACTGACTCCAGATGGAGTACAGATTTAAGTATAAAAATAAAATATAATAATTCTAGAGAGAAATTTAGCAGAATATTTTTATAATCTTGGGTTGGGCATAGGGGTGGAGTGACAATCTGACATCAAAACCAGATACCAGAAAGAAAGAGACTGACATATCTTACTGCACAGAAATTTTTAAAACTTCTCTATTTAAACCCATCTAAAAACAAAATCAAAACCCTGTATTACTATAAACAGGTTTTCAAACAAATGACAAACCAAAAAAACCATTTCCAATATTAATAGCCGACAAAGAATTAAAATCCTTAGTAAAGCTTTAAATGTAAAATTCAGTAAGTAAAATCTCCCCATAGGAAAATGGGAAAAGCTCATAAAGAACAATTCATAAAAGAAAAAATACAAATGTCCAAATGCATAAAAAGATGCTCAAATTGAATATTCACCCAAGAAATGAATGTGAATTGTGTCTATGGGATATCGTTTAAGATTAAAATTGATATAATAGTATCCATGGCCGGGTACAGTGGCTTATTCCTATAATCCCAGCATTTTGGGAGGCCAAGGTGGGAGGATCACTTAAAGTCAGGAGTTCAAGACCAGCCTAAGCGACAGAGCGAGACTCCGTCTCTACAAAAAAACTTCTTAAAAAATTAGCCAGGTGTGGTGGCATGTGCCTATAGTCCCAGCTACTCAGGAGACCAAGGCAGGAAGAGCACTTGAACCTAGGAATCTGAGGCTGCAGTGAGCTATGATGACACCACTGTACTCCAGCATGGGCAACAGAGGTAAGACTCAGAAAAAGAAAAAAAACCTGAGGGCATCCAATGTACTCCCACACAGTTGATGAGAACATAAACTGATACAGCTTCAAGAAGGAAATATAGGCATATGTTAAAGTAAAGATGTATATACCCTTCTCCTAGGAATCTACCCTAAGGAAATAATGAGTCAAATGCAAACACATATATAAAAAATATTCATTTGTGTAGCTTATAGTTAGCGAAAAAATAGAAAAACACAAATGGCTTATTAAAGAAATGATTAAATAAATTTCAGAGACTCAAGCTACATGTATAATATCATCCCATTTGTTAAAAAATCCAAATATGCATACATGTATAGAAAAGCATGTAGAAAGACATACAGCCTACACACATACAGTTGGGGGGACACTGGAGGAAGAGGGAGCTTTTGCAATATCATCTCTGTTTGGGAAGATTATGAGTGATTTTCACTTGGTTCCTGGTATTTTCCTTCTGTACGGTCTGCAATTCCCCTCTAAGTTCATGCATTACAAGTTATATGTAGAAAAGGTAAAGCTATTTTGAGAAAAAAACACAATGATATTTTTCTAGCTTAATGTTCTGTCTCTAATCGCAGCAACCAAGGACATTTTGTGAAAAGCATGCTCACTATGATTACTATAAATTATGTACTATAAATATTTTTAATTTTATCTATTAATTTGTTAACTTATCCTAAATGATATTCTTTAATTACATTTTTAATCTGAAACCTCACAGAATTTTTAAAAATGTTTTTCTGATGATGAGTCACTGCTATTTTCACATTATATCCAATGTAATGTTTGCCTTTTGAAAACATACCATTGTTTTAAAAAATCATGTAACTCTCATTTATATAAAATATGGCTAACTTAAATATTTCAAAATAAACCAAAATAAAAATTTCTACATTTTCTCTAATATATAAGTTCCAAGAAAGGGAAATATTCTTCCAGCAGGTCTCTAAATTGGTTATACAGAAAAGAAACCAATTTAGCAAATTTTTGGAAATTTAAGAAGAACATCGAAGAGCGAGAGAAGTACAGAGGACACCAAAGAACTACCAGGCTCTATTAAAGTGAACTCACCAAAATGACGCCCAAGCTCCACAGGTCACAGGACTCATCGTAGCCGTTATGATTCAAGAGCTCAGGGGCCGCATAATGAAGGGTGAAGCATGGCGTCTTAAGAGGCTGATTATCAGGTGGCTTTAGGCGTGCAAACCCAAAATCAATTATTTTAATTTCCAAATTGTCATTTTCATCAGTGAACAATAAATTCTGCAAGATATCAATGCTTAATTAGTTTCTTCATTAAAATGTCATGACATTTGCTGATTCCATTTATGTAACACTCTGTATATTGATGTTTGATTCATGCACAGAGAAAGGTCTCATGGGGAGGCTCTGGGGGCTGAATGTCAATGCACTGTTGCTTTCTGCTTTATGTCTTTTTGTACTATTTCAATTTTACAATGTCACGTGAAACATTTTTGACTGCACCATGCCTCTTCTGATGTCAGGTCCTTTGTGTATGCTTTTCTGTCTGCTTGAGTTTGTCTTCTACTTCCTCCACCAACCTACCTTCCAGCCTGGCTCATGTATCTCCCCTGCTCATTTAGAGATACCACCCTAATCATCCCACCAAACTGAAATTCGAACTTTTTATATTTTCTCCTAACACTATTTACTTTTCCTTTCTGGCACTTATCACTCCTGCAGATTAGCGTTAGGGCCACTCCACGAAGCATCCTAGCAAAAACTCCTCTCTCAGTAATTATCAATTTAATGTTTTCATCCCCACTGGACCATAATTCTGTAAGGGCAAGGACTATGTGTCCATCTTATTTATGACCCTGTCCCCAGGGCCTGGCATAGTCATACAGTAGGTGCTTTGGTAAATATTTGTTCATTGAATAAAGTCATAAATAAAATATGTATATAATATCTAGGATATTTGATTAAAGAAGACACGATGGAGATATGCATTACATTTCAGATATATTTTCTCCAAAACAGTTAATACTCCCTTAAATATTCAGAAAACAATGCTATTTTGAATCATTCATCTGCCAAGTCTTCTAGATCTGTGGTCCCCAACCCCTGGCCCACGGCCTGTTAGGCACCAGCTGCAGGGCTCCACAGGCCCCACCCCAACCTTGGACAAACTGCCTTCCATGAAAATGAAACTTAGGAGGGGGAAGTGGTGCACAGCAGGAGGTGAGTGGTAGGCAAGCCAGCAAAGCTTCACCTGTACTGATAGCCACTCCCTGTCACTCCCATCACCTCCTGAGCTCCGCCTCTCCTCTCCCCACCCAGTCTGTGGAAAAATTGTCTTCCATGAAACCAGTCCCCAGTGCCAAAAAGGTTGGGGACCATTGGATCACTAAGCCTTTACTGTACTGCTTTTGCATTTATCACATGTTTAATAAATGCTAATTGTACTAATGCACAAATCATTTTAGTAAGTATATCAAGTTAGTACTGAAAGTAAGTGAATCTGATTATAGTCTTTCGACATCCTAACAAAATCTGTTATGCCTTTATAGTCATTAAATTATTCCCAGCTCTGGAACATCATTTGCTCTGTTAATGCTATTTTAGCTGAAATAAAAGACATCATAATGGCTTCATTGATACAAAGAAGAAAAGTCTTCTAAGCCTTCCAGAAAAGCTGAAATGAATAAAGGGGGAGGACAGAAAAGCAAAAATTTAACTGAAAAGATTACATTTTCAGTAACAAAATGCTTAATCCTGAATAGGTGACAATTGAAGTCACAGCTGGAGTTCATGGATGTGTGCTTGGGAGAGGACCTTCAACAAAAAACTGAGCTCCTCTGCGGTCCAAAGCCCTGTGCGACACAGAGCAGTGAACGAAGCACACCTGGCCTGTCTCACTGAGCCTGCTAAGGCTTTGGAAATGACTTACGTTTATTCTATATTAAGACTGGTGAAAGGCTTTCTTGATCTTAATTCTTGAAGTAGAGGAAATGAGGGCACATGGCATTCACTTTAATTTGGTGACTTTAATCCATTCCTTCTATATCCTGAGCATGTTGGAACAAACACACCGCTCCCTTGTCTGCCTCTTCTCTCAAAGCACAAAGCGGAGAGTTAGAAACAGTTCTACATGGAGGAGGGTATACGGGGTCAGGAATGGTAGGACGTAACCATTCAGTCCCCTTTTATCCTCATCCCAAGTTCTGCCTGAAATGAATTTGATATATATAACTTTTTCTAATCTTTCAAGAGTATAGGATCAGTTTGAAAAATACAAAGCAGCTTACAAGGAATGTCGGCCAGCTTCTAAATTTATCTGACTCTCACCTAGACTTAGGATTTTGCCTATGCAGAAAATGAATCCCACATAACTATCTACCAAAAAACATACAAGATCTGAAAATGCTACATGTGGCCAGTTACAGTGGCTCATGCCTATAATCCCAGCACTTTCAGAACCTGAAGTGGGAGGACTGCTTGAGCCCAGGAGTTTGAGACCAGCCTGGGCAACATAATGAGACCCCATATCTACAAAAAAAAAAAAAAAAAAATTAACTGGGCATGGTGGTACCTGCCTGTAGTCCTAGCTACTTGGGAGACTGAGGAGAGTGGATCACTTGAGCTCAGGAATTCGAGGCAGCAGTGAGCTATCACTGGCTACTGGAGCCTGGGCAACAGAGAAAGATCCTGATTCGAATTAATTAATTAATAAAATAATAAATACTACGTGGGAAAGGGGTTAAACTTTTAATGTGAAATAATATACTCTGTCATTTAAAAGTTCAAGTGAAAGATACTTAATTATGAAAATGTTAGTTCAAAGGTACATTTTCATTTCTCCAAAATCCAGTTTGATGTAGGACTATAATTGTAGTAGAATGTCCTAAATGTAATCTGATAGTTCTACTTCATTTCAAGTGACTATTTGAAAGAAAAACTTTATTCCAAACAAGAAGAATTAAGCTACATAAGTATCTTTTTATCAGGAAAGTAAGAAGGCAAATTTAAATTTTGCTGGAGAAGACAGTTGCCTCATTTGAGACTCACGAGATGACAGATGGCTAGTTATCAAAGAATAAAACATGTGAAAATTAATTCTATACAGTCATGGAACAGATCTTTTCAATTAAAAAAACTACATGCTTGTTCCTTGTCTATCAAGAAAACATTTAAGTGGTATGCTTTCACATTTAAAAATAGACAACTAATCTCCAATGTACAGAGCACCATATTTTCAGTGGGTGTTACGTAGGAGAGTGAGAACTGTGAAGAAGGAAGCAGAGGGGGAGCTACCACAGTTGCAAGTTAATAAAACACAATTCACTTTTGATTAATTACTAGTAACATGAATAATGGTAATAGAAAGCACATAGACAGAAGTTTACATACTTCAAAGGAATAAATCAATTATATTTGAATGCACAGAATTCCATTTTTTAAACATCCTTTTCCTCCAATAATTCAAGATACTTGAGTAAAAGGCAAAAATAGTGCTCTTAGAGAAATATTCTTTTGTGGTCTAACCAAAAAAGGAATACCAAATAAGTTAATATTTTAAATATACTCAAAAATGCATTATAATCACATGATAATTAAAAATAAAGTTCTATTTTGGGGAGGAAATACGTATAATTTTGCATATGATAGAGAATGAATCATTGTTATCTTTTTATAAATTATTGGGTTTTGTTTTTCCATTTTCATTATTTTGTTGATTTTCTAAAAGGCAGGAATTTTCATATTTTTGATACTAAAAAGGGATCATTCTAGAGTTAGAACCCTCTTTATTAACCTTTTAAAAGAAGAAATATATAAAAAGCTGCTACTTCTGCACTGCTACACAGTTCTATAAATATTATAGCACATGAACACAGAAAAGCACGTGTAAAGATGGCATAACTCATCAAACCAGGACAATTCTTTATGTTTAGGTATTTAGAATAGAATTATATACATTTCTATTCATGAGCTAACCAATTTTATTACATATGCAAAAAATAAGCTTTCAAAATACATCATTAAAAAATTCTCTAAAATGTATGTATATATAGAGAGATATATAGGGGATATTATTTTCTTCTACAAAAATTTCCATTTCTATTTTTAGTCCACAACTGTTGCATCAAGTTATTTTTTCCATAAAAGGCTCTCACACTTACAAATATACCCTCAAGATGATCAGCTGGCAAAAAAAAAAAAAAAAGACAAATTTATTTTAGACTGAACATAAAAGAAAAAAAATCCAAGAGACATATTTTCAAGTATCTATTTAACAGCCCTGAAAGTAAAAAACCAAAGAACCTCCCTCTCCCCAAAGATCCCACATATTTGGGTAACCTTTAATAATGATGCTAGATTGAATTACGTAAGAGATCACATTATTTTATACCTCGGGTTTCAAATCTCTGTGCACCACTCCAACATCATGCATGTGGCTTACAGCTGAAACAAGCTTCCGCATGATATAGCTGGCTTCCGTCTCACTGAAATGTTTCTTTTTCTTAATGCGTTCAAACAGCTCTCCCCCATTCAGAAGTTCCATCACTAGAAATGTGTGAAGCTAGGAAAAACAAAGAATGATGTAGAATGCCTTACTTGAAGAGCAACATAAGTCTATTAATGTATAAAACATTTATTGACTATAATCTATCATCAATAAGTGTAAATAATCCCTTGTTAAAATAATCAACAGCAATCCTTGTATCTTAGAGAAAAGAGTTAAGGCTTTTTTAAACATTCAGGTGCAGATGTCTTTATCATAGAATGTCTTGTGCTCTTTTGGGTAGATGCCTAATTGCTATTGCTGGATCGAATGGTAATTCTAATTTTAGCTCTTTGAGGAATCTCCAAATTGGCAGCACAATTCACTATTGCTAGGTTATGGAAACAACCCAAGTGCCCATCAATTCATGAGTGGATTGTTAAAATCTGGTATATGTTCACAATGGAATATTACTCAATTTTAAGAAATGACAGCGAGTTAGCACCTCTTGTATTATCCTGGATTAAGCACCTCTTGTATTATCCTGGATTAAGCTTGAGCCCATTATTCGAAGTGAGGTGACACAAGACCAGAAGAATGGCCCCCACTTGTACTCGCCATCAAATTGGTATTAACTGATTAACACTATGGTGCTCAAAGGGTGGGAGCGAACACTAGGGAATTAGGGGGTGGGGGGTAAACCCACGTCAGAGAGACATGGGGGGGGCACTGTGGAGGGGTGGGATATGCTTGAAAAGCAGTTGGGGAGTGGAATTAAGGGTCTCAATAGGGGAAAGGAATTCCTCAAAAACTGATTCATGTGATTAACTGTACACCTTGGTAAACCCATTGAAAATCATTCAATTGTACACTTAAAATGGAGTGTTGGTTG
>CAUYMX010038354.1:0-31945 GCA_963573855.1 Lepilemur septentrionalis | reverse complement strand
CACTAGGGAATTGGGGGGTGGGGGGTAAGCCCACGTCTGAGCGACGTGGTGGGCATGGTGGAGGGGCGGACATGCTTGAAAAGTAGTTGGGGAGCAGAATTAGGGGTCTCAATAGGGGAAAGGAATTCCTCTAAAACTGATTTATGTGATTAACTGTACATCTCGGTAAATTCACTGAATATCATTTAATTGTACACTTAAAATAGAGTAAAGGCATTGTATGTAAAGTATACTTCAATAAAGGAAGAAAAGAAACAATGCTGTGTGAAATTAAAGAGTTTAAGGTTGCTGTGAGCTAGGCTGATTCTATGGCTCTCTAGCCCAGGCAACAGAGTGAGACTCTGTTTCAAAAATAAAAAATAAAAAAAGACTCCAATAATTTATTGTATATTTTAAAATAAAGAAAAAATAATATGATATTGCTGGTTCTCCTAGCCTTGTAGCCTATATCAAAAGAAAAAATAAATTCTCTCTTTGGGGATATAAATTCATCCAGAGCCTTGAATTATAACTATATTTCATTTGCATTATCTGTCACTTAATTAGTAATAATCAAATATATAAAAAGACAGGTTTAGACAATTAATCAAGAGGCAAAAACATACAAAAAAGTACATGCAGGCTCACAGGAAATCCAAATAATGGAATATAGACATGGACATTAACTTGATTAATAAGTGACTGAATTACAAAATACACTGAAAAAAATACAGTATAAACATAAATGAAATGGACATTTTAGAATTGAATTTTTTCTTTATTCACAGATTCTTTCCTCAGCTATATTTAATCTTCTGTTAAACTAGTCTATTAACTTTTAGTTTTCATTATTTTATTTATGATTTACAATATAGATATGAAAAAAATGTCTGGAATAAAATATGGAGTGGGAACATACAATAAATGATAGAGGAATATTCCAATGAAAAAGAGTGTAAACAATTTTGAGAAAAGATTCAAAGAAAAAATATAATTTGCATAAAGTTAAAAAAAACACAAGAAAACCTAATCTGTACTGTTAGATGTCTTAACAATTCTTACTTTTGTAAAGAAAGAGGGGCTGGTAATTAGAGGAAGGAGGAAGGAGTCCTTGGGTGATGACAGTGTTCTATATTTTGGCCTGATTAGTGGTTATATTGGTGTGCTCATTCGGTGATATTTCTTCAGGCTATGCAGTTACTGATTTTCTTTACTCATTTTTATTTATTCTATACAACAGAATAAGTATTTACTACCAAATAAGAGTCTTTATAACTCATTAAACAACCATTGATCCCCTCACATTACCACCAAAATTAAGCATCTAACTATTTAATAACACATAAGTGCTTGTCAAATTTGAGTTGGAAGATAAATGATTTTTCTGTGGTGATCTGTTAATTTCATGTTTTCATACTGATAACAATTTTGAAATTTAGTTGAAGAAGAGTCTCAATCATCTAGATGTCTACTTATTGCTTTTTTATTTTTATCCTTATGTTTGTCATGAAATCAGCAAGCTGAAGATAAAGTTAAAATGTCAGGTGTCAAGAGTAGCTGATTAATTCAATTAAAAAACATTGAAAGTAACAATCAAGCTTTTAATCACGTCCTGTGGTAGTACATGTAGGAGATTAAAACCTGTCCCATTTTCCCCCATGGAAAGAAGAACAGGTGGATAAACTGAGAATGGATCAATGTCAACATGTGTGTTGGTTCTCTGGAAAAATGTCCTAGCAATGTTATGGACCCTGAGATCACTTTCCTGATCATTGCTTTTTGTGCCCTATCAAAAAATGCTTTGTCTACCCCAATGTTGTGAAAGTAATTACCTTTATCTTAATCTAGAACCTTTATAATGTTCATTTTCACATTTTTGTCTATGATCTATTGCAAAGTACTTTTTAAATACATTCTGGAATGGAACAAGGAATTTTTTGTTTGTTTTAATATTGTTAATACAACTGTGTTTTTCTGATTATATTGCATTGACAACTTTGTTGAAAATAAATTGATCATATATATGTAAGTCTATTTCTGAACTCTATTCAGTTCCATTAATATGCTTTTTAATCTTTATGTATTAATAAAAAGTGCATTCTCTTAATTTCTAGAGTACTTGTGGATGTCAGCCAGATAATATATTTTTTCCAGCTTTTTTTAGGGAGTATAATATATATTGACTTCTTATATACCACTTAGATTTAGTACTGTAATACCTCATATTTTATATTTTACATGAAATGTAAAATATAAAAGCAACAAAACAGTAAAACAATATCTTTTCATTTACTCCTTTAAACATGTGTTCCTTTGCTGCCATATATTTTATTTATACATATGTTGTGATGTTATTTTACTTTAAAAAGTCAGTTGTCATTTAAATATATTAAGAAAATAAAATAAAGTCTATATTTTATATCTATACATACAGTTTTTATTTCCAGTCTTCCTCATTTCTTCATGTATACCTGAGTTTCTGAGTTTCTATCAGGTAACATTTCCCTTAACATGAAGAACATTCTTAATCATTTCTCATGGTATTATCTGCTGACAACTATTTCTTTATAGTTTATCAGAAAATTTTTGTATTTCAAATTTAGCTGTATTTGTGAAGGATAATTTTTCTAGATACAGGATTCCAGGTTGACAGCTATTTAAAAAACAGATTAAACATCCTGCCTTTATCTGATAAGGTTGCTTGCATTTTGAAATAGATATCTTACATCTAAGTTTTTTTCCCTCTTTCCTTGTTCTCTCTATCTTAAGTTTTCAGAAATGTGACTACAATGTGCCCATGTGAGGGTTTTTAAATATTTATCTTACCTAGGATTTACTGAGCTTTTTGGATCTGTGAGTTAATATTTTTTCATTAAATTTGGGAAGTTTGGAAGGCATATTTCTTCAGAATTTTTCTTCTCTCTCTTTCTCTTCTAATCTTTGTGGAATCTAATTTTATGTATGTCAGTCTACTTGATTCCTCAGACATTTAAGTCTCTGTTCGTTTTTATTCCAGCTTTTCTTCTGTTTTGCCTCAGTTTGGATAATTTCTACTAATCTAATTCAAAATCATTAAACTTTTTGCTTTTAAATCAACTCTGTGATTTTTTTTTTAGATATTTTATATTTTGGAAATTCCTTAGAACTCTACTTTATAATTTTCATTTTTTTTCTGAGATTCCCTGCTTATTCTCTTTATTGTCTATCTTTTCCTTCAAGTCTTTATCTGTGAATTCCAATATCTGCATTATCTCATGGTCTATTTCTATAAGATCTTTTAGTCTATTGGCTGAAGAATACACATTTCTGTTTCTTTTGCATGTGAAATGCGTGTTTCTGTATTTCTCATCTCTAGCACTATGATTTTTTGGTACATTGTAAAATGCCTTTATTATGTTTCTTTTTTAAAAATATTGTGTTTTGTTCTTACAGAGAGCTAAACAAATGATTAATCACTATGAGCCTTTATTTTAGGCTTTGAGTAGATCTATTTCAACATTCTGCTTATTTATACTCTGGAACTCTTACTTTTGAAGCATGCCCTTTCTGGACTGTCAATGGTACCTGAAGTACTCAACAAGAGTCCCCACTTTAGCTAAGCCATACTGAAATTTTTCCCAGCATCAAGTAACTTCTGGTGTTTTCATTCAGTTATATCTTCCAACAGCTGCTATCAACCAGGCCTAAACTCTCACCCTGAGCATGCATAGCCTCCCCTTCAGCTAACAAACAGAGAGTATAGCTAGCCTGAAAGTTTCTTCTCTGTACTGTTCTCTCCTTTCTATTATCCTGCTTCCTACACTTATTCTAACTCACATTCTATAAACTCTTATTTCTGCTTCCTTCATTCATTGAGATTGAAGCATTCTGCTTAAATTTTTCCTCTCTGTGCTGTGGTCTAAAATAATCTCCTGTGCAGGAATCCAGGGTGAATACACAGCACACTTAGTGTGTATCTCTTCTTTCAAATAAAATAACTTTGTACTCTCTGTTGCTCATTGCTTGAAAATAATTACTTCATATATTGTAAATTTTTAATAATTTATTTGCAAAGAGTACATAGGTCTGGTATGGAAACTGTGCTACGAGTATGAGCGGAAATCATAAATAAATTTGATTTCCTTCTATCTAAAAACCTTGGACACATTTGGTTTGATATGTTTATCTCAGATCAATATTTTTGAGGAAAGTGCATTCTACCTTCTCTCAATCTAAAGATAAATTTAGTTTGATTTAATTGAATTTGCTAGAACTGGTCTAAAACATTCCCATGGAAGAAACAACATGCAAAGGTGCACAATGGATATGCAGGCTAATAACACATAATATTATCATGATGATAATAGTTAACATTAACTATGGTACATGCCTTGCAGTTTTTGCTTCCTCTATACTTACAACCACTTCGTGAAATCAATAATATATTAGGAGACAGACACAGAAAGACTAAGCCATTTGCTTAAAGTCACACATAGAGGATGTGTGAGAACTGGGGAACTAATACAAACAGCCCCAGTTCATGATCTTTCCTAATGTGTTAATATCTCGAAAGATCAACTGGTTCTCTTGTAAGCTTTAAAAATATGAGTTTCTCCACTTCCTGCCATACAACTTTGTTCTGCTTAATAGCCTCATAACATAAAACTGAACAGAAATGTAGAAAATACAGAAAGCACAATCTGAGTCAAAATGGTAGATAGGTGGGTTTTTAGGAGCAAAGATAATTTCAAGGAAAAAGTATTTTAGGTCGAGAATTATCTATCTAAGATCTATCTCCACTCACTCCAAACTTCACTTTAAGGAGCTATTTTTTTTTTATATTTAAAGACAAAGTTTAAATGTCCTTTTTTTCCATGAATACTTTGCTAAATACTCACTACTAATTCATTTTCAAATCAGATGATCGACCCCTGTTCTGTGTGTTGGAATCTTCATCACAGTACTTGTGAAATACTGTACTGTAAATGTTCCTTTACTTATCCATCTACACACTCCAGTTATAAACATGCCCTTGAAAGCTGGACCTTCTGGTATAATAATAGTAAGAGGCATTTCTTAAAATTTTTCATAACAATGACTTGTGCAGCCAGAAAGTTTCAAATACAGCTATGCACAATACAGCCAAGATCTGCCTTTAAAAACAAGTTGATTTCCACCTTTGTCATCACTTTGATAGGGAAGCTCTGGCCTTATGCTATGATTATTTTAGTCTTCTGGAAGCATTTTCCAGTGTGTGTAGTGCAGAGGATGGGCTCATACAGTCCTTGAGATAGTAATTGAAAGACTACCTTCTTCATGTTAGCTGTAGCTGAGAAGTAGTAGTGTTTATTAGAAGTAGAATCTACTGAAATTTTCATATGGCCATTTACAGTCTCAATGAATTGTTTTAGGAAATAAGTGACAGTTGAGATATTTTCTAGAACATATGAGTGTTAAACCTGAAAGAATTATTTAACAGCATAAAATTTTAAATAGGGCCATTTAATTAACAAGAAAATACTTCCCTTTTTTACACAGATATACCATTAAAGTGTGAAAATAAGTGGCTCAAACTATTTTAGAGGGTGGCCTAATCTGAGTCAGACATTTGGCAAAATATGAATGACTTCAGGAAAATAATCCTACAATAATACTTAATTAACTTCTGTCTCAAAATAATGATTTTTCTTCCCATTCTACCTTTCTTTCTCTTCTGGTAAGTCTCACTTAGTAAACTGTTTAGGTTGCCTCAGGTTATAAAATCTGTCAAGAACATTATTGAGACATGGGGGAAGGTTGGTAGAATCTTCTCCGTCAGAATAGATGACAATTAATTACAGTCCAGGAACTGGAGACCCCAGGGGAAGAAGTAAAGTCTGAGTCTGCCCAGATAAGTTTGTTTGAGGCTATTTTTGATGGTGAGAGTATTTATGAGTTGTATTAATAATAGATGAACTAATGTTGTAGCACTAAAATATGAAAACATGCTTATTTGACCACTAGGAAGTTGCTTGCCTGGGAACAAGACTAGAAAGAAAATAAACATTAAATAATAAATCACTTCATTAAAATAAAGCTTTTATGGAATTCTTTAATATTCATAATGTTGTTAACAAAGGTTTTTAGAGCTTTAGAGTGTGGCATTCTAACATAAAGGAAGGAATACATTTTACTTAATTTAAGACATGCTTTATGATTTCTTTCTATAATTGCTGTGCATTCCTTAGTGCTAACATTGTTCTCTGTCTATTCTCTATTATTAAGCAATTAATGTTATTTCTAATAAAGTGACACTATTAAATTGCCATTCTATTACCTAATATTTAATAATTAGATAATGGCCCTTGAGATTTTATTCTTTTTTCCTGGCAAGGGAGAGAAAAGGGCTTCTTGGTTTCTTTCTGGCGCTGGCATAAAGAGATTTTTTCTAAGACTGCAGACTTAGAGACATAGTGAGTACAATGGAGAAAAACTGCAGTGTGTTTAGATAGAAGAGGTATCAGGTAAACTCTTATACTCTGAACCCTCAGCCAGACATTGGTGCTACAATGACTAAAATTTTACTATGCATGTAAGAGCATTTTATGAAATACTGTCCTTTTGTTGCAAAACAAAATACATGCATACTTGTAAAAGGACAGATAATGCCTTCGGTATGATGAGTTTATACATTCCCTTTATTCTAGTTTATAGTTTATGCAAAATAGAAAAGAGCCTTTTTTTCTCATTTCCAGCTCTATATGTAAAAAGAAAAGGAGAGATAAAGACAGATTAGATAGATAGATAATCTTCTTACTCCATGAACTAATTTGCCTAGTGTCTGTAATTTCAATTTTCACTAACAAGATAGTTATCAAAGCTAGAGAAAAGAGTAAAATTCCCTTTCTTTGTTTCCCATTGTTCACTGACTATTGTTTCTATTGTCATAACTGATGCATAGTGGCACACAGCAATGGAAAACTGCTTTGGAAATTCAGTAGGCAAACAGAGACGATATTTGGAATAAGAATGAGTTTAGAATTTTAGAATTTCATATAGATTTCAAACATATAAATTCTGTCTCTTTCTCCAAATAATGTTAGACCCTTTGCAATAAGAGTCTCAAGTATTACAAAAGTAAAATATACATATATATGTGTATATATACATATATATATTACAATAAGATTAAAAGAAAAGTGTCAAGCTACAGGAGCAGTGAGGAGAATATAAGAGAAGGGACCAAAACACTTAACTCTGATCTTCTTCAAAAACTAAAAAAAAAGAGATAGAATAGGATGTATTGTCGTATGTCTAGTAAAAAGTATAAACCTCATTACTCAAGAAGTAGAAAAGTTTTTATGACTCTAGGCTATGGGCTAATTTACTTATGTGCATAATTACATAAAAGATAGTGAGCCTTCTATTGAATGCTCTTGATAGCTGCTGTACAGAAAAATGTGAGAAATTCTCTGTAGTAGCATATGTGAAATTATTTTATGAAATCCCAAAGCACAGTTTCAGCTGTCATAACACACAGCACATTGAAGTACTGGGAAAGTTTCAGGCTTTCACCTCCATACCTTGTCTTATGCATCTCTTCCACTTGTCTGTTCCTGAGTTCCATCCTTTAAAATAAAACAATAATCATAAGTAAAGCATTTTTGTTTTAGTTCTGTGAGTCATTCTAGCAAATTATTTAACCTGGGAGGGGTATTAGTCCTTTGTTGGATGTACAGTTTGCAAACATTTTCTCCCATCCTCTGTGGTGTCTATTTACTCTGCCGATTATTTCCATGGTTGTGCCAAAGTATTTTAGTTCAATTAAGTCCCATTTATTTTTGTTATTGCTGTATTTTATTTTGGAATCTTAGACATATATTCTTTGCCTAGACCAGTGTTCAGAAGAATTTTCCCTATGTTTTCTTCTAGAATTTGTGTAACTTCAGGTGTTACATTTAAGTCATCAATCCATCTCAAGTTAATTTTTGTATATGGTGAGAGATATGGATCCAGTTTCTTTCTGCTGCATATAGTTATCCAATTTTCTCAGAACCATTCATTAATAGGGTGCCCTTTCCTCAGAAGTGTTTTTCTCTGCTTTGTCAAAAATCAGTTGGTTATAGCAATATGGCTTTATTTCTGGGTTATTTATGTTATTCCATTGGTCTATGTGTCTATGTTCATACTAGTGCCATGCTGTTTGGTTTATTAGAGTCTTGTAGTATAATTTGAAATCACATAATGTGTTGCTTCCAGATATCCATGAACTACAAAGAATTCAAACAAATGATCAAAAAAAAAAAAAATAACCCCATCAAAAAGTGGGCAAAATACACAAGGAGATTTTTTTTAACACACAGAAATACAAAATACCATTGGTAAATACTACGCAAATCTTTATGTGCATAAACTAGAAAACATACAGAAAATGGACAAATGCTCCCAAGACTCAATCAGAAAGTAATAGAACTACTGAACAGACCAAAAACGAGAATTGACATTGAAGCAGTGATAAAAAATCTTCCAAAAATCGAAGGCATGGAACAGATGGATTCACAGCCTAATTTTTCCAGCCCTACAAAGAAGAGCTGGTACCCATACTGCAGAAATTATTCCATAATATTGAGAAAAAGGGCATTCTCCCCAACTCATTCTATGAAGCCAGAGTCACCTTGATACCACAGCCAGGAAAGGACACAAGAAAAAAAGAAAACTACACACCAATATCCCTTATGAAGATAAATGCAAAAATCCTCAGTAAAATACTAGCAAACTGAATTCAACATCACACCAAAAAAATAATCTATCATGACCAAGTGGGCTTCATCCCAGTGACACAAGGATGGTTCAACATACATAAATAAATACATGTGATTTATCACATAAGCAGAAGCAAAACAAAGATCGTATGATCATCTCAATAGATGATCTCAAAGAAGCATTTGACAAAATCCACCACCCTTACATGATAAAAACCCTCAACAAACTAGGCACAGAAGAACCATATCTCAAAATTATAAAAGCCATACATGATGAACCCAGAGCCAACATCATACTTGATCAGGAAAAGTTGAAAGTATTCCCACTAAGAACTAAAACAAGACAAGTTCACCCATTGTCACCACTTCTATTTAACATAGCACTGTAATTCCTAGCCAGAGCAATCAGGTAAGAGAAAAAAATAAAGTGTTCAAGTCAGGAAAGAGGAGGTCAAACTATTGCTTTTCACTGACTATATGTTCTTATATAGAGAAAGCCCCAAAGACAACCAAGAGACACCTGAAATTGATAAATAAATTCAGCATAGTCTAGGGTTACAAAATTAATGTACACAAAGGAGTAGCATTTCTATATAATGATAACAATCAAGCTGAGAGTCAAATCAAAGACTCAATACCATTCACAATAGCTAAAAAAAAAAAACTAGGTATACACTTAACCAATGAGATGAACGTTCTCTACAAAGAGAACTATTAAACATTGAGGAAAGAAATTGCAGAAGACACAAGCAAATGGAAAAATACATCATTCTCATGGATTGGTTGAATCAAGATTGTTAAAAGGTCTATACTACCCAAAGTTATTTAGAGATTCAATGCAATCCCCATCAAAATACCAACATCATATCTCACTGATATAGAAAAAAATAACTCTACATTGCATTTGGAAGCAGAAAAGAGCACAAATAAGCAAAGCAATCTTAAGAAAAAACAAAAAATCTTGAGACATCTCATCACCAGACTTCAAGCTATACTACAATGCTATAGGAACCAAAACAGTATGGTATTGGCACAAAAATAGAGACATAGAACAATGGAACAGAACAGAGAACCTAAATATAAATACATCCACACACAGCTAACTGATCTTTGACAAAGCAGACAACAATATGCACTGGGGAAAAGGAGCCCTATTCAATAAATGGTACTGGGAAAATTGGATAGCCACAACACAGAAAAATAAACAGGATCCATATCTCTCATAATTCACAAAAAATAATTCAAGATAGATAAAATACTTAAATGTAAGGCATGAAATCATACAAATTCTCAGGGAAAATGTTGGAAAAACTCTTTTAGATATTGGCCTAGGCTAAGATTTTATAATGAAGACCCCCAATGTCAATGATGGCAACAACAATGTTGACGGGGATGCAGAGAGAAAGAAATACTTATATACTGTTGGTGGGACTGTATATTAGTACAACCTCTATGAAAAATAGTATGGAGTTTCCTCAAACAACTAAAAGTAGACCAACCATTAGATCCAGCAATCCTACTACTGAGTATCTACCCAAAGGAAAATAAGTCATTTTGTCAAAAGGACACCTATATTCAAATGTTTATTGCAGCACAATTCACAATTGCAAAGATGTGGAATCAATACAAATGCCCATCAATTAATTAGTTGATCAACAAAATGTGGTATATGTATACCATAGAGTACTACTCAGCCATAAAAAGGATAGATTAATGCAATTTGCAACAATTTGGATGGAACTAGAAACCATATCCTAAGTGAAGTATCCAAAGAATGGAAAAACAAACACCACCTGTACTCACTATTAAATTGGAAATAGCTGATGAACACACGCACACAGAGGAAGTAAAATTCAGAGGAAATCAAGCAAGGGGGAAGAGGATGGGTGAAAACTTACCTAACGGGTACAATGAACACTATTTGGATGATGGGCACACTTACAGCTGCGACTCAATATTACAAAAGTGATCCATGTAATGAAAAACTTTTGTAACTCTTAATATTTTGAAATTAAAAAAAGTATATAAAAAACAAAAACAATGGCCAACATTTATGAATGTATATTCAACATCAAAAGTCCTCAGGGGAATGCAAATTAAAACCACAATGAGATATCACCTTGTCCCTGTCAGAATGGCCATAATTAAAAAGTCAGAAAACAATAGATGTCAGTACAGATGCGGTAAAAAGGGAACACATATGTTTTTGTGAGAATGAATGTAAACTGGTAAAACCTCTATGCAAACCAGTATGGAGATTCCTCAAAGAACTAAAAATAGATTTATCACTTGATCCAGCAATGACACTAGTGGATATTTATCCAAATAAAATGATGTCATTTTTCAAAAAGACACTTGCACCCTAATATTTATTGCAGCACAATTTTAATTGCAAAGATATGGAATCAACTTAAGTACTCATCCATTGATGAATGGATAAAGAAGTTATTTATATATATAAATATATATTATATATACAATATTTTATATATAAATATATAAAGATATATTTATATTTTATATGTATAAAATATATTATATATACAGATATATATCTTGAAGTACTCTTCAGCCATAAAAGGAATGAAATGTCTTTTGAAGCAACTTGGATGGAACTGGAGACCATTATGCTGAGTGAGGTATCTCTAACATGAAAAACAAATACCACACGTTCTCACTTATACATGGTAACTACACAAGGGATAGATATGGTCATAAGAGGACACCAAAAACTAAGAAGAGGAAAGGATGGAAAGGAAATGAGAGATAAATACCCACCTATCATGTACAATGTACAGTATTCTGGTGATGGTTACATTAAAAGCCCTGAGTTTAGTATTATACAATTCATCGATGTAATCTAAAAAAAAAGAAAAAAAGCAACAACAAAAAAACACTTGTACCCCCTAAATCTATTAAAATTTAAAAAAAATAAATAAATAAACCTGAAAGGGAGACCTGAGAACCCCTAAATTTGTAGTCAGTCAGGCAGAGGTGCAGGGAGACTGGGATCCCCATTTGTGGTTCGCCTCTGAACTAGGGTAGTCTCCTGGACTGAGTTCTCAACCTGCGACCTCTACACTAACTCGGGGAATTAGTGTCAGAATCGAACTGAGTTGTTCTACAACCAGTTGGTTTGGAAAAACATGTATTTATTGCCAGAAAAAAAACCACACTTAGTGTCAGAAATAGTGTTAGAAAACACTAGCCTATTTTTAAAAAGTGTGTGTAGGCACACGTATATATCCTTTATAACACACACATATATGGGCATGTTTATGTTTATATATTATATAAAGGATACATATGCTATAAAATATGTTTATATACATACACACATACATGTGCATTTTTATATATGCTATGAAGGATATATAAATGCATGTACATACACACATATATGCTGCAATATAAACAAATTTCAAGATTTAGCAAGTTTTACATGGGACATACTTACACTAACAAATTATTCATAATTTATCCTAACTTCAAATGTAAGTGGGAATCCTTTATTTTATCTAACAACTCTAAATATAAAGCACTTGCCTAGATGCCAAGATTCACATATTCAAATCAGTGTTTGCCTTCTGGTGTACTTAAATTAGGTTTACTGCAATGTTACTTTGGGTTGGCAAAAGAAGAGAAAGCAAGTTAGGGAATTAAAAGTCAGTACATATCTTAAACAGACATCAATTATAGAGGCCCAGCTTTTGAAAATGCCTAGTTATTCTGAGAGATTTAATATGATAAATATTAAATCATATGCTCTTGAACTAGCAAATGCTTGAGAGTTATCATCTGTGTATAAGTCAATTGCTTGGAACTTGACAATTATATTTTTCAGGAATAATATTCTACAAGACTGTTAGCTTCCAGACCACATCACAAAAGACTATTTGACACTTAGATGGTTGAATTACTTGTTAAAATACCATTCAAATTATGCTTTAGAATTCAGGACAAAGTGGCCAAATTTCATTCTTCCCTCTGTGATACTGGAGTGGGAAGCTGAGTGGGCTCTTCTACTACAGGATTCACTATCCTTTCTATCTTAGAAAGGATTTTGACCTCCAAGCAAAGCTCAGCGGTGTGTATAATTAAGAGTTTTTTTAAAATTTCATATTAGTGTCTCAAAGTGGCTTTCTATTCTACAGAATTTAAATTTTCATCAGATTCTCATTTTTAAACTGCCTCCTATTCTTATTTCTTGAGTTACAGTTTGACTTAAAGCTCTCTCTGCTGATTTTTCACTGCATATTCTCAAGCATATATTGAAAGAATTATATATTTATGATGAGAAGAAAGAGGAAGACAAGCAGAACACTCACACACAGTACTTCCCCTTTAGAGCATGTTATGTACCAAGTAGTGTGATATGTATTATTATCTACACATTATAGATCTTAATTCTTAACGCATCCCAGTAAGTTAGATGGCATTTCCATTTTATAGAGGAGAGACATGAGTCACAGAATGATGATCCAAATTTGCATAGCTTGGCAAATGGTGGTGATAAGATATAAAAACGTTTCTCAGACTCTAAAACACCTGTTTTCATCCAAAATGTAATGTTTTCATGTAGAAATCCATAGGTACAGTATGAAACATCTTAGCATACTCAAGCAATTAAAGGGGACAAAACCAGATAATATGATTGAAAATGTCTTACCTTAAAATATCTCTATTTAGTGAACTGGTGAAACATACAAATATCTCCATTTTATGTTTTAGATCTTTATCCTTTCCATTTGTTCCTTGTGATACTTACACTGACATTTGCAAGACCGTTATGTTATATAGAGAATATAAACTCCAAAAGATTAAGTCAAAAGAAGGCAGTAAGAGGTAAAGTAGATTTTCATAAGTGTGACTTCTGACCTTGAGCTTATTACTTTCTCCAGCACACATTTTCCCAAGATATTATTATGCCAGAAATATTTCATACTATATTTGTCTAAATAAGATTTTTTAATTAATCCATTTTGTTCCAGATTAATTACTTTTAAGTGGAAATTGTGGAATTCTGTAAAATATATCTTCTCCTAATACATCACAAAAATTATAAAGTTTTCTAAGCTATGCTTGGTATGGAATATATTTTGTAGTTTGTCTTACATTGTAGAAAACTTAAAAATAATGACAATAAAACCAATTAAAATGTTGGATAAATATGTAAATACTATGCTATGAAAAATTACTAAGTGCTCGTTACTGTTCTCAGATTTTTAGAGGATGTTTTTCATTTAATCCACAGAGAAATAAGAAAATGGTTAAAACAGAGTAGCTGGCTTTCCTGAACAAAGTTCCTGAAAACATTGCAGTAGTCTTTTGCAGTTAATGGCTTTACTGGCACATACTCTTTTTCCTTCAAGTTTCAGACAATTAAGTAAATATTATAAAAAATATATATATATAGAAACACTATATCACAACTGAGCAAACATACTCAGGATGCTAACAGCATAAATGAGGCATTAACACAGGGTTATTATCTCATTGTGACAAAAGGAGAGGAGAAATATTTACCCCATTAATCCATTGTTCATTCCTGAAATGACAGATTCCTGAGAAATGTCATAGGAATTCTAGAATGTCTTTTTCAACCTCCACAGATTCCTTTAGTATACTAATATCATACATACTTAGAACTTTTTTTAGAAAATAGCACAATGTTATTGCTAGGAGCAGAAAAGGAATTGGAACTTCTAGGTTTTCCCCTCTCTTCCAGGGGACCTACAAAAGGACTTTCTAAAGTTGAATCAAAAGGCTTCTATCACCTCTCTCCCTCTATAGAATTTTTATTGCTCATCTTCTTTTTTATGGATCTTTTAAACATTAGTTTTCATTTGCTTTAAACTGTCAATTATCTGTATTATGGGTGGAGAGGTGCATGTAGCTGTGTTCCATGTTTAGGTCAATGCAGAACACTGACATTTTTCAGCATTGGTCACAGTGGCAGAAAATATCAGGTATAGAAATTCAAGTATAGCAGATAAAGCACAGATTCTGACCTCAGGTACACTATGTTCAAATGTGTCTGTTTGCAGATGGCTAGTCACTACTGAAGGAAACCAGAATATTTAACCCCTTGAGAAACACAGAAAAGACACCACAGACTCTCTTTTGGGGTATTCGCTGTCTTTCTCACAGAGCCCAAGGAGCCATGGCTGGGTTTTTTTCAAGTGTGAAAAAAACTTGAGCTTCTTTTATATTGAGCTCCCAGATTCTTTGACTTTTTTTGATAAATAATGGGCACATGTGTGTGTTGCATATTGTGTTTACATGTATGTGTATGCCTATGTGTGTGCTTGTATGTCATCTACATGGTACCAAATTGACTGTGAAATAAACAGACACACATAAATTAGTTAACCCAAATGCTTTTCAAGTTCAGGTAACATGGGCAAATCTTTAATAAATAAGACTATAGATTAAAGACTTAAATCTAAGAACTGAAACTATGAAAGTTCTCAAAGAAAACATTGGGGAAATGTTTTAGGACATTGGTCTGGACAAGAAATTTTTGAATACTATCCCCAAAACACAGGCAACCAAAGCAAAACTGGACAAATGGGATCATATCAAGCAAAACAGCTTCTGCATAGCAAAGTAAACCATCAACAAAGTGAAGAGACGACCCAGATACTCAGAGAAAATATTTTCAAACTACCCATCTGAGAAGGGATTAATAACTAGAAAATATACAGAGCTCCAACTACTCAAAAGAAAAAAAAAATTTAATTAAAAGTGGGCGAAGGATCTGAGTGCAAGTGTCTTTTTTATAAAATGTCTTTTTTTTTTTCCTTTGGGTAAATACCTTGTAGTGGGATTGCTGGATAAAATGGTAGTTATACCATTTTAGTTCTTTGAAGTATTTCCACACTACTTTCCATAGAGGTTGAACTAATTTATAGTCCCACCGAGAGTGTGTAAGTATTCCCTTCTTTCCACATCCACACCAGCATTTGTCGCTTTGGGACTTTTTGATAAAAGCCATTCTCACTGTAGTTAAGTGATATCTCATTGTGATTTTGATTTACATTTCCTGATGATTAGAAATGTTGAGCATTTTTTCATATGTTTATTGGCCATTAGTCTGTTTTCTTTTGAAAAGTTTCTGTTTATGTCTTTTGTCCACTTTTTAATGGAGGGGTTTGATGTTTTCTTGCTGATTTGACTTCTTCCCTCCAGCTACGATAGTCCTAGATTGCATTTTTTTCCAATGTAAGGCTATTTCATCTTCATTGAAAATCTGTTGTGTAGTGCAGCCACCTTCATCAATAATCTTAGGTAGATCTTCTGGATAAATTGCTGCAACTTCTTCATCAGCACTCTGCACTTTACCTTGCATTTTTACATTATAAAGATGGTTTCTTTCCTTAAGCTTCATTAGCCAACCTCTGCTGATTTAAACTTTTCTTATGCAGTTTCCTCACCTCTGTCAGACTTCGTAGACTTTAAGAGAGTTATGATCTCGTTCTTGATCAGGTTTTGACTTAATAGCACGTTGTGTCTTGCTTTACTTTTTATCCAGACCACTAAACTTTCTCCATATCAGCAACAAGGCTCTTTTACTTTCATATCATTTATGTGTTCACTGGAATAGCACTTCTGATTTCTTTTAAGAACTTTTTCTTTGCATTCCCATTCACTACTTAGCAAACTATTTAATGCAAGAGAATTAGCTTTTGGCCTGTCTCAGTTTTTGACATCCTTTCCTCACTAAGCTTATCATTTGTAGCTTTTGACTTAAAGTGAAAGACATGTGACTTCGTCTCACTTGAATACTTAGAAATCATTGTAGGGTTGTTAATTGGACACACAATGTCCATCCATTAAGTTTTCTGCTTTTTATGGGTGTGGTCTGTGATACCTCAGACAAATTACAATAGTAACATCAAAGAACACTGATCACAGATCACTGTAACACATATAATAAGAATATGTGTCACATAATATAAACCTTCTTTTGATTCTTTTCAAACATTAAAATTGTAAAAGCCATTCTTATTTGATGGTCACACAAAATAGGAAGTAGGCTAGATTTGGCCAATTTAGCCCATGTATCATAGTTTACAGACACCTGGTCTTTACTATTTATTTCTTTCTAGAAAAGAAGGGATTTAAAAAAAATACTTAAAAGATATAAGGCTTTGATTTACTGCTAGTTCATGAGGTCCTACAATAGTATGTGCCAAATAGTAAATAACCAAATATTTGTTGAAGGAAGGAAAATATATCAATACTTGGTGACATCAGATTCTGATGAGAAAGGAGGCAAGAATAAATGTTGTATGTTAAATTTTCGTGAGTTCTAGTATTGTTTGGTGACTAACCAACATGGATAATTCTAGAAAAAGATTTCACTAGAAGGCAGGGGCAAAAATTATTGTCTTCTTCTTGCTTGGCTGGTTCTTCTGCTCAGGTCTAGGCATTAGCTGATCTTAAATTGATTAAAGTTATCCACTTAACCTCCATGGCACGCAGTGTGTTTACCTTCATATTCCTAGAGCTAGGACTGAAAAATTCTCTTGGTATTATATTTCCCAAGGAATATTTATCCCTTAGGTAGTGAGTATCACGAGCTCCCATTAGTTGAGAAATTTTCTTTAAACTTTTTCCACTGAAGAAAAGTTTTTCTCAAAAAAGTTCGTTTGGTTATATTATTATTATTGCTATCACTATTAATAGCTTGATGTATACACATAAGCAATCATGGCCACCAGTTGGAAAAGCAAGTAGAAAAATTTATTCACTTATAATGCTATTCCATTCTCTACTTTATCTTTTTCTTAGGGTTCCCAAGGCCAAAATGAAGAATGCCATTAGATTTCCTTTCATATTCTGTTCCTTTCCTCCCTGCTCCCTTCCCTCTTTCCATTTTATTTCTCACATATTTAAATAACTTCTTCAGACTTGCAGATGATTCTTCTTCCCCTTTGCCATCCCACCCTCTGCTCTACTTTCTCCTCCTCTTTATTCATGGGCATTTATGCCTTTGAAACTTGTGGTTTCTAAGAAAATAGCATGACTAATATTTGCAGTAAAATTTAAGCTTTCCATTTCTTACTAGACAGATGCTAATATTCTCAGAATGTAATTATATACCTTGAATCCAGAATATAATAGTCAAGATGAAAAGAAACATATCAAATATGGCATTGTAGAAATTTATCTGCTAGCTCTCATCCTTGCAAATCATCTGAAGAAAAGTATGATGCCATTTGGTGCAATCAAACAACCCAGTTTAAGCAGTAGAAGGAGCTGCATTTTCAGAATTGTCACATGAAGTGGGTCTCACAGAATTTTAGTTTTGAAAGATAACCAGAGATTTTTTTCATGTGAGAGATTTTTGGAATTCAGAACTAGAAATAATTTTACAAGCTTCTAATTAAAAAATGGCATAAGGGAATCCACAGTCTGATTGGGTCAATTGCTTCCTGGCCTAGTTTTATGAATTAGAATTACTTCTGCTTTCTAATAGCATTAGAAAAAACATTAAACTGTTTCTACATGTCAAGGTTATCCGGGTTAATGAAGAACAGAGTCCTGAAGCATCATTGAATATATTGTTTATAATATTTGAGCAGCCATTCATGAGTAAAAGCAGGGTAAATATGACATTATCATTGTATTTAGTGTTTTGTATAAAAATTATCTTGGAATAATCACCAGCCTTCCTTTTCTGTTGATTAATTCTATTTTTTTCTTTAATCTCCCTAATTGCATAGCATTTTTATTCCTATTCTGACTTGTTTTCTTATTTTTTCTCTTCTTATTTTTAATTTTCTTTTTCTCTTTACTTTTACATGCATGCAAAAAAAATTTTAAGTATGTGTGCTAATTGATTAAAATATTTTGTGTTCAATGATTAAAATCAGAAGCAAAATTGTATAATACTGAAGAGACGATCATTCTTATCTCCCTAACAATTGAAACAAGATAGAACAATAAATAAGACAGAGTTGGATGACGTAGAGACTTCATTTGTCTCTGGGCTCCCTTAATTCTAAACTTTAAAAAATAAACAATAAGTCAAGCTTGTTTGAAAAATCTAATAATGTGTGCTTATTCTATTAAATCGTTAGAATCAAGTGGTTAATTCTTGCATTAATTAATATATTTATTTTTTCAATATATATATTTATTGATTTTATGTTATGAAGAAGGCACTATGCTCAGTACATTCAAGGATATAAAAAGATTCTAAGGCATGAGAGAGGTGGACAATACATGTACATTTTTATGTTCACATGTACATTTGTATGTTATATGATGACTGGCAATATAATATGGAAATAAAAATGCATTAAAAGAAACAAAACTAAGTATTGGCCATAAAACTCTATAAATGTTTGAGTAGATAATGCAGAATGAACTTTTAGGGGAAGTATAATTGTATTTTCACCTTTGAGAATAGAATTTATAAAGACAATGATTAGAGGGGAGAGGTAGATAAAAATTTGGTTATTCTAGAATTCCAAGCAAGGAGCTTACGTAAATGAATGAAGTTTGAGAAAATAGATTCAATGAAGTATTATGAATTTATTATGTAGAGGTACAAACACAGTTTACAGAGGGTAACATGATCTATGATGTGGCAAATATAAACTCATAGCAATGGAGATGTTAGAATGGTAGTTTATATCAGTTCAATTTTCTCCCTGCCTCAAAGCCAAACATAAGAATGATAATGATAATAATAACATCAACACAACAGCAACAATAAACATTTTTAGTGCTTACTGCATGCCAAGTCCTGCTAATAAACTATTAGCAAACCTTTAAAGACTAAAATTCATCTGATTTTATAAATGAATAATTTGAAGCAAAGAGAAACTAAGCAGTTTGCTCAAAATAACACAGCTTCAAGCAGGTAGAGTCAGGATTTAAACCACCATGCTTCAATTTCTTTGGTATCTGCAAAAGGATGGGAATAAGTAAAGAGTGCAATACTGTCTAATGAGACATGTCCAAAACTGACAACAGAAGTCACCTATTTTCTTTGTTGTCTTTGTGCTTTTAATTTCAGCCCCAAACCTGACAACAACTCTTTGCTCCTCCCCCTGTCTCACTGGCATATTATGTCTATTCCACATTTTCATATTATTTATGACTTCTGTTTGGTATTTACTGTGACAACCGCACTTTCGTCCCTGATTACCTCTTGCCTGACTTATTGAGGTAGGTATCTAATGATTATCCCTGCCTCCAGTTTTTCCTTATGTCTCCCAAACTATCTGCCACACCAGAGTTAGAGTGATCTTCCTAAAATGCAATTTAGCATGATGCTTCTCTGCAAAAAGACCTGTTTCTTGCTCCTTGAATTCTTCAGAAGTAAGTCTTGGATTCTTTTCCTTTACCACAGAAGGACTTACAACACATAGGTCTCCTTTTTGCTCTAATAATAAAGAGGACCTAACATGAATTTCCAGATATCATTTAAGTGTAGTTTTGTTTTTCTAATAAGCAAAGTTCTTTCACATCTACAAACTTTACAGTTTTTCTTTTTTTGCCTGGATCTATCTAGTGAACTATTATTTTCATTTAAAGATTCATACCAGGCCTGATATCCTTTACGAATCTTTCCTGAGCTTCAGCAATCAAAACCTATTTTTCTATTTGCAAAGAACACTTTACTGAATTTTTTTGAGCATTTATAGGACTTCAAAGATTTATACGTTTAAATCCTGACTCTACCTATAAGCTCCTTGAAATCAGAAGCACTGTCTTGTGATTATTAGTTCATAGGGGCTGAGCACAGAACCTGGAACCCAGGAGCGGGTGAATCAGCATATCATTGAAAGAGCGGGGAGAGCTGTGGATGTGATTAAATCCTGGCTCCAGCTGTTGGCTCCCTCTATAAAGAAAAGGGAATATAATTGAAGGAAATCAAAACAAAGCAAAACAAAACACAGGTGTTTCTCCTCATGCCTTTCTACTGTCCAATTCCATGGGTCTAAGAAGCCACGAAGGATAAGACAGAGACTTTGCATTGTTTGTCCCAACGTCCGAACTTTAATACGTGAAATGGGAATGGTCTGAATTGAAGTAGTTGAGAACTGTCCACACAAGACTGTTCCATGCTCCCAAAAGATGCCTGGAAAGCCAGATTTGAGGGGGTGAGGGTGGGAGGCAGAGAGCAAGGCAAAGACAAGGAAATGGGGTGTGGGGTGAAGTGTGAGAAATCCAGGAGGGCAGAAAAGAAACTGCAAGATAATTAGCTGCCATGATTAAAAGGTTTCATTTTTCAAATCACTTTTCAATCTAATTTCATGTCATGTGAAATGTTAAGATCTATTTCTAGACTGAGTAATATGCTGTAGTGCAAAATTTTGATAAATAATTATCTTCCTATTTTATCCATAAAAATATTAAGGCAGATTCATTTAATTACCCTAACCAAGCTCGTCGGGGGTGCTGGCTAGCCCCTGAGAGATCGCCATTTCCTGCCTGGCCAAAGCATTTGGCCTTGAGCCCTGTACATGAACACCTGGGGGCAGGAGCAGGCCCTTCTCCTTTCAGCTCAGGGTGGAGCGCGGCCTGTCACACTGCTCACTTTCCGACGTGCAGGCTTTGCTCTTCCCTTAGGGAACGGGATTCTGACAGGCACTTTATCTCCACACATTGAGTTTTATATGAGATTGTCATTTTCTCTTGCCGCCTTGCTAGTTAGTTCAATACCATGAAGAGATACACAGACTGAGATTTTATACTGAAGTCCAGCCAGGAGACTGTTGTTTCAGGGGCAGGGCATTGCTTTACACACGTTGTCAGAGACACGAAATCGGGGAGGACAAGAGCAGCAAAGACGGGCCATTTTCCAGTGAGATGAAAGTGCTCTGTGTGTACCGCTCTTTCATGAGTTCACACATATTACACTAGTTAATATCCATAAACTATCAACAAATCGTATGCCTCATTTTCATTATCAGAAAATTGAAATTTTAGTAAATAATTGAGAGAGAAGCTTTACTTTGCAGATGTGATCCTCCTTGCATGATGCAACAGCTTTAAGTGAATTCATTAATATCAAAGTGTAACAGTCAGGTGATTGTCATTCTGTCTTGCTCGCTATGTGAAGAGCATTCCAGTTCATGCATTTGGGGAAAATATTTGTTAGTACTGTTTGTCACTATTTAATGACCAACCAATGTTTTACTCATGTAATGGTCATTTCTTCTTGGCAGCTGCTCTAGCCGGCACTTCAATGATTAGGATTTTGTAGCAATGGAAATTTTTATTGCTTGGAATGAGGTGTAAAAAGCTTTTAGAAGTCTAGTTTGGGGTATCACAGCTTGATAAAGGTGGGTATAGAATTCTATTTCTGTGACTATTTCTCATTCTCTTACACTGAAAAAATATTTGTCAAATTTTGTTACTGACTGCTTGTATCTCCTGACTCCCATTAAAATTACGATAAGCAGATTAATAAAGGGATGAAGACACAAGGACAACTAGAATAAAAAAAGAAGACAGTAGCACAACATTTTAAAAGCTGAAAAGCACATAGGTAAATGACAACCGAATTTGTACAGAGATCCCCGAACTGGCAGAGGAAGCAGAGTGATCAGCACCCAGCAACTCCAAAGTGTGAGAACTGGAGGTTCCCCTTACCTGAATTTGGTGGTGCCCATGAGGCTGAAAACAGTTTTACTTTCTGGGGACGTTGAAAGAGCAATACTTTGGTTAGGAGATACCCGACATATTTAAATTTGGGGTTATCACAAAATCAGGGAAATAATAGAAATCTTATATTGAGCAATGAGCTCTTCCGCAATCACTTACCCTAGTGCCAAACACTTTCAGACAGGGGATCCGGTGAATCCTCTCAGGTGAAATATCCAGCTTTAATTAACTATAGACATGTAGTCAAGGTTGGTAGACACCTAGAAATAAAATCATCAAGACTCCTTTAGATTGAAGTATACCAGCTAACAAACACAACACATGTACTTAGAGATTCAAATTAGCATTTTATTTCCTAACTCTTTAATATAAATCCATGCCAAGAATCAAAAGAAATTGGAGGGAAAATTTTTTTTAAAAAGCAAAATATAAATCAAAATAGATATAAAAAAGAAAACAAATCAATATAATCGTTAACAAGCCAGAATGACCCAGATAAACAAAAATGAATAAATAATAAAAAATATCTCAGAGGAAAGAGACCATAGAAACAATACGGAAAAAAATTAAAAGTAAGTTCTCAGTACAGTCGTCAGAGACATAAGTGAAACTGTTACACGCATGAAAGAAGAAAAGGAGGATTAAAAACAAAATAAAACAAGATAAACAGGAAGCACGTGCAGGGATCTAAAAAAGTTCTTAGACTTGCATAACAGGAGACATTTAAAATACATATTAAATAAAGCTGTCTGGAAAGTATCTAGCCATTGTTCATATAAGGAGAACATATTCCATGCTTGGATAACTTCCAGCCAGCCCTCAAATAAAAGTTTAAAAAAATGATAAATTAATGATATCTCCCAGAAATTAACAATAACAAAAAAGAATACAATGGAAAATACGGAAACAAAAATAAGAAACTTAAAGTATCAGTCCAGAAAGTCTAACTATCTAAAATAGACATTTAGGAATATTCAGAAGCAAAAATGGAACTGAAAAAAATTTAAAAACCCACAATTTCTCCTAATTGAATGTCATGAAATTATAGATTTCCATGACCCAAAATGTGCCTATTCAATGGATGATAAAAGACCCAGCGCAGGGTCCACCAAGCATCCTTTTACATATTGTGGACAGGTGATAGGTCACCTACATGAGTTTGATTATCAGAATGGTGTTGGATTTCTCAATAGCACCGTAATCTCTGAGATGCTAGCGGCTACACTTCAAGTAATTTTGGACCACTCATTTTATAGCCAGGTAAACTGTTAATAATTATAGCAGCAGCTTTTCCCTCCAGTGCTCGATAGTGAAGGAATAATTACTCAAAACCCATAGTGTTTAGAGAGAAGGGGAGAGACCAAAGTCTGAAGGAGAAAATGGCCTCCCCAGCTAAGGTCCTTCCGCTATTTATTTCCAAGGACATGTGCAAAGGTCAGGGCCATTTGCTAATTTGTTTAAGGACATCCATACAGGTCAGCTGTGTTCAGCTGATCTTTGCACACAGCAAAGAAACAGCTATGGGCAGGCATTTTCGTCTGTCCCTTCATTCACCCTGCTCACATTCTTTCCATCCATCCATCCTTTCTTCTAGGCCCAATCCCCACAAATAAAGACATTTTCTTCTTTATCAATTCCCAATGCTTTTATTTCTTAGAAGTATTCTTTCTCAGGAAGAAACTAAGAGACAATTGCTTCTCTCTGATGAGGGCTAAATGAAGAAAGAAAAAGTGGGATGCAGGAATATTCGTCTCTCCTGAGGAGAGATGAATAATATTACTCAGAACGATGATGAAGATGGCTCCGTAGGATGAGAGTTTCATATTAGGAAAAGCAACCACTTGAGGTTGGAACAACAGATAGAGCTGTCTGGAAATTATGTTGCAATACAGTCAAGAATTAATGTGCAAAGCAGGTTTGCTAATCACCAAACTCAAGAGAGGACTCACACTGCGCGGAGACTAGCAAAGATCATGACTACATCAACCGCCAGAAACAGGAGTCCATATCCTTATGCCCACTGCCCCCTGGACTACTGTTTAAGTCCGTCATGCATCGGTTACCTCATGTCTCAGTTCAGTGAGACAAAACACACTCACACACAAGTTATGTTAAGTGGCTTTATTACTTTTAGATAGGCAGCAAGGGACAGAAGACCCCTCTTCATTGTGAGCTGGCCCCCTGAGACTCAAGAAAGCTGCCTCAGGTTGATGGAGTCTTGATTATCCATGTCCCAATGTACCACAGCGGAGGGACCTTATGACTCACAGGGTGAGGCTTTGGAGGACATCCTGCTTCCAGGGGAAAGATGAACAAAGCCCAAATTGTGAGCAGCCCTGGGAAGTTCCTCCCTAACTCAAGATGTTACATTCCTCTCTGGTGGGAGGAACGAGTGTGGGCTGTTGCAAGCAGTCCCTCCCTATCTCAAGGTGTTGCATTCCCAGTCCCTTCTACAGTTATTCCTGAGAACTAAAAGCAAGAAAGTGGGAGAAGTAGGTCAGTCCAAGGTCATCCAGAGAGCAATTCTGCATAATGATGGGGAAATTTTTTTTTTATTGCCCTTGCCCCCCTCCTCCCTCAAGTCAGAGCTTCAAGCATGGAATTTTTTTTTTTTTTAATTAAGTGTAATCATAGTATTCTACATGGCTAAGCTGGAAACGTTACACAGTCATGTAATAGTCACCTAGCAAAGACTTTTCACAGACGGAGAAAACTTGAGGTTGTGCACAAAACTGAGCTACATAAGTAAACTAATCACACAAACTAAGAAATCAAGAAAGAACAGTAAAAGCACTTTATGTTGTAGCATAGAGAAAAAGATCAGAAGAAATAGTTACACTTTTTGAAACCAATTGCCTCAGAGAAGAGGAAACTAAAGTTGGGAAGCAAGAATGTAGTCTGTTCCTTTTCTCTATAAGCCTTGCAAAGCAATTTGAAATTTCTGTCTCTATATAAGTATAATCTTCACTAAAAAATCAAATATTATCAATTTATAAATAATATTTAGTAACGTAGTGTTCCAGGTGTCATCAAAATAAATAAACACAATGCTTAAAATAAAATGATAATAGCTAAATATATTGCACTAAAAAACTTACTTCTGGACCAGGTACTGGGTCAAATTTTTTATGTAAATCATCTCATTTTTAACTCTCACGACAGTACTCAGATGAGAATTACCATCTCTATTCTGTAAGCAAGTAGACAGAAGTTTAGAGAAGTTGATCAACTTTCCACAACTTAAACGTCTTCCAAGTGCCAGAAGTGGCATTCGGGGCATGCTAAGCCTTAACGTAAATCAAATTGCGGAAGGATGATTACTGTTCTGTGATGTTGATTGAATGATTATACAGCTTAGCAGTTATTCCTAAAATTGACTTTTACCTTGACCATGAATCTCCTAACTGTGACAAAGATCTAGCAAAACTGAGACATTACTACCTAGCAAATTTATCCTTATAAATCAAAAAAGAAAATGAGAAACCATTGACACAAAGGTAACAATGAATTATTGTTATTTTAAACCAAATATAGTCATTTAAATGCATATCAACCTCCCTGCGTTCCTTAATATCATAAACAAACAACAGCATACATCAAAAAATACAAATATAACTTTCTAAACTTCCTTTTCTCCTAGAGTTTTGACCATATTCGAAAGTGTAACAATTATTGTTTTGCAAGTTATTATTTATAAGTGTTCTTTGAGGCATGCCTTATGACATAATTAATTAGCTGTGCTAATTATCTCAGTTTCATTTTTCACAACTTGAGTGGGAAAACTGCTGACATGTATCAAATGACATTAAATTAGACTACTTGTATCAAAACAGAAAAAAATATATATGGTGCCAGCTGATTTACCTGCAAAACTCTTACTCTTTAAGAAGAGCCAGTTATTCTGGTCGAGATGATGATCATCCTGGAAAGAGGGCCAGAGACATCCAAGCTATCCAGCTATTTTTATTCTACAAGCATGACTCTAGTTGAGTATTGGAAGGGGAAACCAATCTGATATTAATTACAGCTAACTTTTATAGACAGTGTGATTGTGTCATGAATGATTGTTAAGTGTTTACACGTCTTAACTGATTTTAACCTCACTACAACTCTACATGGCAGTTATAGTATTCTTATTCTCACATTACAGATGAGGAGAATAAGGCACAAAGAGAGCAGCAACTTCCCTAATGCAACTATTAAGTGATCAGAGCTAGGATTCACACCTTGGAACTCTGGGCCCAAATTCGTGCTCTCAAAGTATCTGTCAGGAAAAAAAGGAAAATTGTGAAATAGGGCAGATGCATTGTATTTGGGGACAACATTTGTAAATTGAGCGACTTTAGTCCTTTGACTTTCTGGTCTTCCATTTCTTCATCTGTAAATTTGCGATAATAATGATATGTAGAGGACTAAATGATAATATATATGTGAGCAATTTATAAACAATTAAGTAACATAAAATATTATTTGCTTTTAAGGAAAGCAAATTCCACGACTGACATTTTCTGAGACCCAGGTTGCAAACTAAAATATAGGCTGGCAGAAGCAGCAGGAACATGTTTATAACTTCTGACCCCTGTAATTCCACAGAGCTGAACCGAAGACTCCTTTTAAATTAGGGACAATTGAATGACAGCATGCACTGCAGTGAGGATTGCAGAATGTGGTAAGATACATCAATAAACTCACCTATGAGCAATAGAAATTGAGAACTTGGAGAGTCAATGAGATTTTTAGACTTAATAGGACAAATGTAATTAACTGAATAGTAAGTCTTCTTTCCCACAGGACTATAGTGGGGATTGGCCTTTGACAAAACAGCATAATTCAGTCAATAATCACATTAAAGTGGTGAGTATAATTCAAAAATGAAGGCTGCAATGAGATGCACCAGAGAATGTATATTCCTAAATACTGTGTGCATTCTGTTGGCCTGAGCATTGCTTAGTACTATTTTTTCATAACCTATAAAATTTTTAAATTTAGGAATTACATATTTTGAAGGTCCTAGGTGGCTAAAATCTTATAATGAAACACAACTCTTTCAAGGTCAGGAGGAAAATCTGTGTTCTAAGATCACCAACTGCCAGCTGTATTTTAAATCAAAGAAAAAAATTAAAATAGCAAATACAACGTGAATAAAGTGTTAAGCCTTTTAATCACTGAAAATTCAAATTTTACTTACTCTGTTAATTAGTAGCTGGCACATTAAATGATATATGATGCCAGTTCTGGTACAAAACACAACATTAAAAAGTAGCTATGAGTAGGTAGGAACTTATTTATTTTTAAGTAAATAAAGATCAGCGAAATTCTGCAATTGCATTGGGGTTCAAATAACCTCAAAATTTAATCTACTTTCCACAAAGAGTTGTGTCAGCTCTTCAAGGTTCATAATCATCAATGGATATTTCTCATGCTTTCACTACTGAATCCTTCAATTGGCAATTAAACAAAGGAAAAGAGTGAGAAATTCAGTATTTAATTGTTGGCTCAAACTTTATTGAATTCAAGGTCCATAAATAAGAACACCCATTTTGTATGGTTTTTAAATTTTTGCAACTTTGATTTCTTGCTGCTTATATATATATGCTTGAAATTTCTAAGAACTCAGATTATTAAAAAAAAGTCTACTAGGTACAACATCAAATATAATGTCTATTTTCTTAAGCTCTTGTATGTGTTGATCTCGCCAGTCTTTTCCCCACTACGCAATGCTGAATATGAAAAAAATAAGGTGGAAGAACAGATGGGAAAGTAACTTAGTTATGCTAAACTAGGCATTTGGGGGAAGCTGGCGGCAGTAGGTATGCCAAAAGCTACAAAAAATAAAAATCCAACCTACACAAATCGTGCCCCTACAACACATGGCACCTGCCTTCATGGTCAAAATGGAAAAGAAAATTGAAACAGAACCTAAGTGCTTTTGGAATTACCAAGAACAGATTCACCGGGGCTCTCAACTTTCGCTTTTAACTATCTCCTGGAAAAAGAGAGAAACTACTCTAAAAAAAATCATTCCATAACATCCTCAAAAAAAGCTCTGAAAACAATACATTCTTAAAGATATAGCCCAATTATTAAATAATCTTAATTGGGTTGTGTGAAAGTATGAAACTCTTTCTGATATTTCTTTGAAAAATGCATTGTGAATCTCCATCTCTTACCACTTTTTAAGGAGACAAGAGGCTTCCACTGCAAAAAGCCAAAAACCAAACTTTTGTTTAATTTCAAATTCTAGTCATACACACACATTCCCTTTGTTTTTCCAGACCCACTCCTCTGCATGTGTGTGTGTCTGTGTGAAGTGTGTGTGATTGTGAAACTGTTAGTTCTTTGTTTTCTCTCCCCTCCCCGCCTTTTTTTGTGGCAACCATATAAGAACAGGAGAGAATTTACAGGTTGCCTTATATACATGACTGCCTATGTAACAGGCTTTTTTGGTTGTTGCCTGTCTCCTGGTGGACACTTTTGGCCATTAATGTTCTTTGTGTGTCCCCAACATCCAAATGGCGGCATTTTAGTGGGGAGTATTTTGAGATTTTCAGAGCCTGGCAGGTGAATACATTCTTGAGATAGTTATTTTAACTGGGGATTTGTTCCAGCTTGATCTCCTCTAAACATAACTCCCCTAAGCTCTCCCCAAACCTCATTTCTGGGGTCAGCACTGGTCTTCATAGGGTGGATATTATCAAGATATCTGTAACCTTCCCTTCTTCTTTATTGTTCAATTTGATGACGAAAAATAGTGCATATTTTCAGGCCAGACACAAGGATGTAAGCCTTTTGCTAATATTCTCTCTCTGCCCTGCTGTCTCTCTCCAATCCCCTTTTTTATCCTTCTCAAATAAGTCCTGAGAGAAAATGGACAAACTTGCCATATAAACAGACATTCACTCAGGCACAAGACACTAGTCTCAGTGCCTTTTAGGCATTCCTGATCTTTATGAACTATTTTATTGGAGTCTTCCCTTTTCCTTTTCACTTAGATGAAATCATATTCTCTTTACATCTCCCACCAGAAGTAAGGAAATCAAATGCCACAGTAAATCAACTACTTTTAGTCTTGTGATTTCAGAAACCAAAGATAACCTTCTATCTCCTCAAACCCCAAGTCCTTTTATAGGCAGAGATGATAACTAGAGATGGAAGAGCCAAATACCTGCCAGTGTTACTGATTTTACTATGCTAATCATTACCTCTTATCTTAGTGCTTGAAATCATCTATGATATGATGCTTCTGTTTCCCATGTAATCCCTCCACGACATGATCTCCAATTTCTAATCCAGCAATAGAGGTATTAGAGCACAGTGTTAACAGCTAATTCCTGAGTTTAAATCTTGGCTCCATCAATTACTTACTGTCTCTGTGGTTTGAGGAATTTGATTAAACTTTCTAACTGCAGCGTCTTCATCTGCAAATTGATAACAATAATGACTATTTTATAGGGTTGCTAGAAATAGTATTAATAATAATATAAGTTATTGTAGAGAGAACAAGGCATTTAACAATTAGTGATGTTTATTGAGATTTTTTTGTACTTAGCGTCCACTCTATTGTAGTCAAAGATAATATTAGAATAAGTCTTCCTTAAATACCTTAAGATAGATAACATGTTCTACATTTTACAAGGAAGAAATAAAAGTTAGGGGCATAAGTACTTGCATGAGTTCCCACAGGTAGTAACTAGACCAGTCTGGATTTTCACTCAGATTGTTCTGAATTTTAAAACAAACACACATACATACACACAAACACAAAATAAAACATAAGCTACCTAGTATTTTCCTTTAAATGACCTTGCATTTTGACATTAAGTTAATTTCCCTCAATAATTCGACAAATCCTTAAGTTCAAAGTCTTTGACAAGGAAGACAAAGCTTTCCAGAACTGCTCTTTTCCTTATCATTTCAAAAAACTCCAATAACTTTCTGAACAGCTGTGACCAAGCAAGGCTAATTCTAGTTCCCTGAGTTGTCCATGCCCTTTCTCCCCTGTGTGTCTCTGCATGGGCCGTTCTTCCAGCCCGGCTTGCCCTTCCACTTGCCCTCACCCCTCCACACCTAGAGAACTTTGGCCGAAGACTAACTTCAAGAATCTATCTCTGAAGTCTTTCAGGATTGACTTCCTCCACGTTTTTTAGTAACTTTATGTTATTTTATCTTCATTGCTATTATTAATAATTATTGAATCTTTGGTGTGAAGCACAGTGTAAAAAATCCTAAATTGATAACCAGGAGACCTGGATTTTTATAATTGCTAAATAAAACTTTTTGTTTGTTATTCGTGTAAAAATATGGCTTTCATTTTTGCCTCATTTTTTTCTCTAATTGAAATGGATCAGTCATATCATACACATCATCCCTAAGACTTCATCTAGTGAATGTATTTTGAAAATTTGAACAATCTATCCTCATTCCTTTCTACAGAAAAAGAAGGTTGCAATTGTAGAAAAAGTATAATGTAAATTAATGTTTGGTCTAAACTAAAAAACTATTTTTATGATCTGTCTGTTCCCCTTTTCTCAAGATTTATCTATCATCCACATACTCCTACTTTTCATCTTCCTACCACATGTTAATGAGAGAGATTTTTATTATGTGTATATGAGACATATATAAATTTAAATATATCACATATATAAAAATACATTCATTTTATCCATATGCTTAAATGTTCTCTAATTGCCATAATATAATACCTAAGGAAATTAATTTCATTTCTAAAGTCATAACTGACATGTTCATCTTAAAAATGATTGAGTTTATTAAAGAACTCACATATTTTCTCACTTTTCATGCTAAAGATTAGATGTGGGGTAAATTTAGTTTGTAATCATGTAAAATGAACTCACGATTTCATGTTATTCTAAGAAGATAAGATGCAACTAACCATCTTTCATCTTCACTGATTATAATTTGATTTTGCTAAAGAAAATTAAAATGTCTCCAGGAGTGATGTCCAATTTAAAAACAAACAAAGTGAGCCCTTCAAGTTTAAAATTTCACGTAATTTTTAACAGTGAAATTTATAGGTCATATTGCTTTCCAAACCCTTTAACAGAAGTTAATATGTTACACACCAGGGCACTAGAGTTCTTTCCTTAATCTCTTTATTTTCAGCAGTAATCCCTGGGCTAGTTAAAACACTAAATCTTTACTAATACAGGTTTACAAAATCTCAAGAACATCTAGCAGTAATAGTAAAAGTGTGAAATTCAAGAATTTCACACTTTGCTCTAGAATTCAAGGGAATTAAAAATGGCAACCCCTCCACACACACATTAAAACAAAAGGTATGATTTTATTAATCCACTCATGTATTGATGGGCACTTGGGTTGTTTCCATAACTTTGCTATTGTGAATTGTGCTGCTATAAACATTTGAGTGCAAGTGTCTTTTTTATAGAGTGTCTTTTGTTCTTTTGGGTAGATGCCCAGTAGTGGGATTGCTGGATCAAATGGTAGATGTGCTTGTATCGCTTTCAGGTATCTCCATATTGCTTTCCACAGTGGTTCCGCAAGTGTGCAGTCCCACCAGCAGTGTAGGAGTGTTCCTATCTCTCCGCATCCACGCCAACATTTATTGTTTTGTGACTTTTTGATAAAGGCCA
>CAUYMX010038352.1:0-26544 GCA_963573855.1 Lepilemur septentrionalis | reverse complement strand
ACAGACTTCACAGTTATAGCCCAAGAGGAGTTATTCTAAGACAGAAATAATAGGAAGCAGACAGACAATCTTTGAAGGGTGAGTCCACAGACGTGAACTCTAAGGATGGGACTGGCTTACAAGAGTCTTAAAGCAATAACTTCAGGAGTCTGCACCCAGGTAAACTTCTGAGAGCGATGATTCAAGTCTAGCACCACAGGCAAGTCTAGCAGCTGAGTGTTGCCCAGCAGAGATCAACTCATTTCTCCTGAAAATGAAAGGTGAACTGGAACAGGCTAAAGACAAACTGGAACAAGCCCCAAATGAACTGACTGTCTGGAAGTTTGTGCTTCATAGGTCGATTAATCATACTTCCCAGTACAAGTAATGCAAATATTTAACTGTCCAGTTTGGAGCTCCATATTACTTGATAAATCCTTAAATCAAAGTGTTTTTCAACAATAGTTAGTTTTTTGAACAAACTATGAAAATCTGAACAATCTACCAAAATAACTGTGGATAATCTTACTGGCGACGGTACAAACATGGAGATGTGGTATCAAACTTCAGGTTGAAAGTGTTTGAAACATTATAAACATTCATTTCACAACTAGATTGTATAAGGGTATTGGCTGCAGTTACACACACTGTGTTATTTTTTTCAGTAGGGAACAGAATGAAATCCCCAGATCCCCATTCTATTCAACAGGCACATGTTAAATGAGCATTGTTGTTGGTGTTAATGCGGGAATGTGTTCCTTCATTGCATTTTGCCCTTTAATATTGCACTGTTAATATTAAATTAAATGTGCCTTGAAAACAAACAGAAAAACAACAACTGAAAATCAATGAGCTAATAAACCTTTCCCATTCTGTAGGTTGTCTATTTGCTCTAGTGATAGTTACTTTGCCTATGCAGCAGCTTCTTAATTTGATCAGATCCTATTGTTTATTTTTGTTCCTGTGGTAACTGCTTTTGGGGTCTTCAAGAATTCTTTGCCTAGGCCGATGTCTGAAAGGGTCTTCCCGACATCACCTTCTAGGATTCTTAAGATTTCATGCCTTAGGTTTAGGTCTGTTAATCATCTTGAGTGTATTTTTGTGAGAGGTGAGAGGTAGAAATCTAGTTTCATTTTTCTGCATGTAGCTATCAGGTTTTCCCAGCACCATTTATTGAAAAGAGGTTTGTTTCCCCAGTGTACATTTTTGTTTGGTTTATCAAAGATTAGTTTACCATATGCAGATGGTTTCATCTCTGGACTCTCAGCACTGTTCCAAAGATCAATGCTTCTGGTACCAATAAAAGATTGAATTGATTATTATTGCTTTACAGTACAACTTGAAGTCTGGAAGACTGATGCCTCCCAGTTTGTTCTTTTTGCTTAGGATTGCTTTGGCTATACGAGGTCTTTTCTGTTTCCATACAAAGAGAAGAATTACTTTTTCTAGGTCTGTAAGAATGATGATGGTACTTTCATGGGGATTGCATTTATTCTGTAGATCAGTTTAGGTAATATTGACATTTTAACAATATTGATTGATTCTACCAATCCATGAACAAGGTAGATTTTTTCCGTCTTTTTAACTCTTCTACAATTTCTTTTTGTAGTGTTTCGTAATTCTCCTTGTGTAAGTCTTTTTTATCTTTTGTAAAATATATTCATAGATATTTAATTTTCTTTGGGGCTATGGTTAAAGGTATTGAGTTTTTGAATTGAGTTTCAGCTTGACTCCTTTTGGCATATATGAATTCCTCTGATTTGTGTATATTGATTATATAACCTGAGACTTTACAAAATTCATTTATCAAATCTAAGAGTCTCTTGGAAGAATCCATGGGGTTTACTAGATATAATATCATATCATCTGCAAAGTGCGAGAGTTTGTTCTCATCTGCAACCACTTGGATGCCCTTATACCCACTTCTTGCCTGATTGCTATACCTAGGACTTCGAGCAGTATGTTGAATAGAAGAGGAGAAAGTGGGCATCCTTGTTTAGTTCCAGTTCGAAGTGGGAATGATTTCAGTTTTTCCCCATTTAGTATGATATTGTCCATGGGTTTGTCATAAATGGATTTGATAATTTTAAGGTATAAGCTGCCAACGCCTATTCTGTTAAGAGTTTTTATCATAAAAGCTGTGTTGGACTTTGTGAATGTTTTTTCTGCATCTATTGAGAGAATCATATGGTTTTTGTTCTTGCATTTATTTATGAGGCAAATTGCATTTATAGATTTGTGTGTGTTGAACCAACCCTGCATCCCTGGAATAAAGCCCACCTGGTCATGATGAATTATTTTTTAGATGTGCTGCTTAGTTCTATTTGCTAAAATTTTGTTGAGGATTTTTGCATCTATATTCATGAGGGATATTGGGCTGTAATTTTCTTTTTTGTTGTGTCCTTTCCTGACTCTGGTACCAAGGTGATATTGGCTTTGTAGAGTGAATGAGGAAGGATACCATCCTTCTCAATGTTGCAGAATAATTTCTGTAGTATAGGTATGAGTTCTTCTTTGTATGTTTGGTAAAACTCTGAGGTATAGCCATCTAGTCTGGGACTTTTCCATTTGGGGAGGTTATTAATTACTGCTCCAATTTCTGAGCTTGAGATTGGTCTCTTTAGAAATTCTGTTATCTCCTGGATGAACTGAGGAAGGTTGTATGTTTCTAGGAATCTGTCCATTTCCTCCTTGTTATGTAGTTTTTGAGCGTATAGGTTTTTATAGTATTCAAAAATAATGTTTTCTATTTCTGTGGTGTCTGTTGTGATCTCTGCTTTTTCATTTCTAATTGAGTTTATTAGAGTCCTTTCCCTTTGAGTTCTTGTCAATCTAGGGAGAGGGCTATTAATTTTGTTGACCTTTTTGAAAAACCACCTTCTGGTTTTGTTGATCTTCTGTATAATTCTCTTGTTCTCAATTTCATTTAGTTCGGCTTTGATCTTCATTATTTCTTTTCTTCTACTAGGATTGGGATTGGTTTCCTCTTTTTCTTCCAGTTCCTTGGGTCTGTTCATTAGGTTGTCTATATCTAAACTTTCTATTTTGGGGATGTGAGCATTTATTGTTATTAGTTTTCCTCTTAGGTATGCTTATGCTGTATCCCACAGGTTTTGGTAACTTGTGTCTCTGTTATCATTTAGTCTGAAGAAACTCTTAATTTCCCCCTGAATTTCAGCCTTGACCAAAAAGTTTTTCATTAATAAAATGTTTAGTTTCCATGACTTTGTGGAGCATTGAGAGTTTCTATGGGAATTGAACTCTAGTTTTATAACTCTGGGGTCAGAGAAGACACATGGTATAATTTCTGATTTTTGGATATGTTGATATCTGATTTGCAAGCTAGTATGTGGTCATTTTTTGAGAAGGTTCCATGGGCTGCTGAGAAGAATGTATATTCAGCTTTATTTGGGTGGAATGTTCTCTAGAGGTCTGTCAGATCTTTTTGTTCAAGAGCTCTGTTTAAGTCCATTACTTCTTTGCTCATTTTCTGTTTGGAGGATCTATCCAGTTCATTCAGTGGAGTGTTGAAGTCCCCTGCTACTATGGCACTATTGTTTAACATGCTATTAAGGTCAGACAAGGTTTGCCTGATGTAATTAGGAATTCCTACATTGGGTGCATAAATATTAAGAATAGTTACATCTTCTCGTTGGATCTTCTTTTTCATCATTATAAAGTGGCCTTCTTTACCCTTTTTTAACTTTTGTTATTTGAAATCTTAGGTAATCTGCAAATAGTATAGCTACACTTTTCTTTATTTTGACTTCTGTTTGCCTGGATGATAGTTTTCCATCCCTTGACCTTTATCTTGAAAGCATCTTTGTGGGTTAGATGTCTTTCCTGAATAAAGCAGATACTTGGCTTGTGGGGTTTTATCCCCTCTGCCAGTCTATTTCTCTTCAGAGGACAGTTTAAGCCATTAACATTTATTGAAAGGATGGAAATTTGAGGAAGATTTCCATTCATATTGTTGGGTAATGTCCAGTTGCTTTGTTTTACTCCTTGCACCATCATGTAGTTCAAGTTCTAGCTTTTAACTCTTTTAAGGTTTTACTTTGAAGAGTGCCTATTGCTGTGTTTGGTGTCAAGGCAGGTCTGAGTACTTCCTCTAGGGCTGGGCTGGTCTTTGCAAATGCCATCAGAGAATGCTTGTCTGAGAAGGACTTTATTTCTCCCTCATAGATGAAACTTAATTTGCCAGAACAAGAATTCTGGGTTGGGCTTTATTCTGTTTTAGAAGATTAAGAATAGCCACCCAATCCCTTCTGGCTAGAAGGTTTTCTGTTGAGAAGTTTGTAGTTAGTCTGATAGGCCTACCTTGTAGCCTCTTTGTTGCTTTTGTCTGGCTGCATGGAGGATTGCTTCTTTTGCATTTACTTTGGTCAGCCTAATAACCACGTGACAAGGTGATTGCCTGTTTACGTTGCATCTCCGAAGAGTTCTGTGTGTTTCTTGCATCAGAATATCGAGATTTCTGGCCAGGCCCAGCATATTCTCCTCCAGTATTCCATGAAATAAGTTTTCCAGTCCTTGTGAATGTTCCTCTTCCCCCCTGATATCCCTGTAAACGTGAGATTCGGTTTCTTTTACATAAACCCACACTTCTTGTCAGCTTTGTTCTTGTCTCGTTTCTGTGTTCCCTTTCCTCCTCTGATTTTTTTAGCACATAGACATAATCTTCAAGCTCTGAAATTTGCTCCTCTGCATGATCCATCCTATTCTTACGACTTTTCACTGAATTTTGGAGTTCCTCGAATGTTTCCTTCATTGCAAGGATTTCTGTTTGCTTTTCCTGTATTACTTCAATTTCCTTGGAGAATTTTTCATTCATTTCCTAAATCGTCCTGTGGTTCTGCTATGTTGGGAATCAATTTTCTCTTCAATTCCATTGCATTTTCTAATAATCCATATTTGGAATTCTTCCTCTATCAGTTTAATTGTATCATATAAGTTGGTGTCAGTTCATGATGATCAAGTATTTTCTTTTGGAGGTGACTTTTCTGTCTTATCCTTCATGTTTCCTGTGATCTTTCACTGGTTATTTCTCATCTGGGTATTTTGTCAAGGATCAGAGGTGCTGAGACTGGATTATGAACTAAAATCTGGGATTCCAGAGGAGAAATCCTTGTCAGAGCTGGGGAGATGTGTTCTAGTCCTGTATTTTCTTAGAGGAGTTTGAGCCTGTTGGGTTATCTTTGGCCTGATGTCTTCACCTTCTTCTTTGGGAGGTTAGTGAGTTTTGCCCCCTTGCTTAGACACCCAGGAGTGAGATCATTCTTCTAAGTGCGAGTCCACTACCAGCGACCAGTGAGGTCAGAGGCAATATGTTTGCTTATGAGTTTACTCTCTCTTTTGTTACTTGTTGTTTGCAAGGAGTAGTCAGTTACTAAGGTATTCCAAAACCTTTGTAATGTGCTTTAAGCCTCCAAATAGGATATAGAGGTATCTCACTCTTTGGCGAATGTCCGGCCACTCCCAAAGGGTCCTAGAGTCTTGTTATTACTTAAAGTGGGGTGAGAGGAGCAATAGTTATCAGAGAGTCTAAGAGAGAATACTTTAGAGGTTGCTTAATCTGTAGCTAGGGGTGAGCTGTTAATATGTTATTCAGAGATCTTTCATCTCTGTGGTTGCCACCAAGGGCCGTGTTCGACCCCGTCAGATCTCAGCCTACATAGCAGACTCTCTTACCCCTTCGCAATTCTCAGGAATGGGGCTTCTCTTTTGGCTGGAGGCACCCATTATCAGGCCACAATAAAGGGTAAACACGAGTCTCTGCCAGCAAGTCTGTCCTGATAGGCTGCTTTTACCGTCTTTCAGCCTCCAGTAGGGAAGAGGAAGTGAAGTGGAGGTAACAGTCTGGCAACAGGGTTTCGGATGGACAGCCTCTTTCTCACCTCTGCCCAGCGGTGGACTCAGTAACTTTGGCACATCACTCGGACCTGAGTCGCAGGAGAGTGGGTGGTAATGTCTCCCCAGGTCACAACTGGAGATGCAACCTCCCTCGCACCTCCGCCCTGCCAAGATGGGCTCTGCTCTCTTCGCACAGATCACAGGCAGCTGGATGGGGTGGGAGACCTGCATAGAGCTGGCGCGGAAGGCACCAATGGAGCGGGAGGGCGGGGTGGAGATCGCAGGCTGCTTCCAAACTGCGCTCTGAGCACACTCCTTCCCCAACCCACCGAGTCACAACTGTTCAGCTGTAGGAGACCACAATTGCTCTGTCTCTCCAGTGCCAGCCAAAAGCTCAGCAACTTCCAAGGGCAGTGTCTCCTCCAGGGTATATACCTGCCGTCCTAGACTTGGAAGCCTCCTGACGTGAGATGTCTCTCTCTCTGCGCTCACTGCTATGGTACCCGGAAGCGGCCGCTTGGCTCGGACCCTCCCCCACCAAAAGCTGACTCAGAAGAGTGCACCGGAGAGTTCAAATTGCTCCAGGCTCCAGTTTTTACTTCATACAGCCCATCTGCCTGCACCACCACTTCCTACAGACTTCAGGCACTTCCCTGCCTGGGTGGGTGTGTGGAGTTTGGTGGGGGAAGGATCACCCTCCTGAGAGTCAGAATGCTCCACCACAGCCGGCCAGCCGGGGTGGCGCTGTAGACCCGCACTCCCTCCCTAAGCTGCAGGTCCGACTCTCCGGGCTTTGTGAAAGATTCTCCAAATCCCCTTCGTTTTCCACCAGTGTCATATGTCCCATGCTGTTCCTCTACAGGTCCACGAAACTGGTCCTGTGGAACTGGACTTCGTTGGCATGCAGTAGTCTGCTTTCCTCACCTTCTACTCTGAGAACAGAGAGCCAGGAGGTCACCACTAATAGGCCATTTTTAGGACTCTCCTCATTGTGGTTTTGATTTGCATTTCCCTTCTGATAAGAGACGTTGAGGATTTTTTCTTTTATATGTTTGCTAGCATTATTCTGTCTTCTTTTGAAAAGTTTCTGTTCATGGCCTTCACCCATTTATTGTTGGAGTTTGATTTTTTTCTTGCTGAGTTTTTTTTGAGTTCTATATAGATTCTTGTTATCAGCCCTTTATCAGATGTGTAGACAGCAAATATTTTCTCCCATTTTGTAGTTTGTTCACTCTAATGATAGTTTCCTTGCCTGTACAAAAGCTTTTTAATTTGACCAGGTCCCATTTATTTATTTTTGTAGCTGCTGTGGTGGCTCTGGGGGGTCTTCTTCATAAAATTCTTTGCATAGGCAGATGTCTAAAAGAGTCTTCCCTGCATTTTCTTCTAGGATTCTTAAGATTTCATGCCTTAGGTTTAAGTCGGTTATCCATCTAGAATGGATTTTTCTAAGAGGTGAGAGGTGGGGATCCAGTTCCAATCTTCTGCATGTAGCTGTCCAGTTTTCCCAGCACCATTTATTGAAAAGGATTCTTTTCCCCAGTATATATTTTTGTCTGCTTTGTCAAAAACTGACAGAATTTTAAAAGTAAATTTTATCAGCAAAGCTGGGGGAAACAAGCTCTCCCATATGTTACTGATAAGAGTGCAAAATGATACTACACCTTAGGAGTGATGTATTGCAGCTTCTAACAAAATGACACATGAATTAACACTTTCTGCAGCAACTCTCATTTCTAGAATATATCCAAAAGTTTCTCCTCCATAAATATGAACCAACATGTGGACAAAGTCTCTCATTGTAGTATGCTTCATAACAGCTAAATATTGGAAACAACCTAAATGCCTATGTATTGGCATAATTCATAGACTGTGTGAATAAGCTATGGTATATTCCCCAGTGGAGTATTACAGAGTATGAGGAAGAACTCTGTGAAATAACATAGAATGATGCTAGTTTTGATGAATAGGTAAAATAAGAATATATAAGTGTACATTTGTATGTGTGCATATATATTCTTCTGTGTGCATATACCTTTGCCTATTTTACAGCAAGAAAAGGAGAGAAAGGATATACCGGAAGTAAGGAAAATAGTTCCTATTCGGATTTGTGGGTAGAGAAAGGAAGGGATAAGGAGGGCATTAAGATGTCCCTGGATTTACTTCTTTAAAAAGTTTTAACTTTTCAACTCTGTAAACAATTTATGTATTCACAAATAAATGATGTCACAATGGATCAAAAAGGACAAACACTAAAAGCAAATACGACAGATAAATGAATCTAACTACATACAAAGCTGATAATACAGCTATGCTGGAAAAATAACTCAAGTCACTTTTAAACACAGTACTCTAACTCCATACCCTTAGTGAAATATATTCTGATAATGAAAAGGCCTTCAGAGATACCTTGAACATTACTAAACAAGTTTGTTATTGAGGTAGTAATTCCAACACTAGCGTGCATATTTTAGGAAATATATTGATGTTTCTCAGGAAACAAGATTCTTACCATAGAAGAAAGAAGATACGAATATGCAATGGGAGCAGGTTCTGGGGTCAATGGGAGCCCTAGGATGTTCACAATTTAATTGGAAGTATCAATAAATTGTCATGATTTTAAAGTATCTCTGTTCATTGGAAAGGCCTAGAAGCAATAACACCCCAGTAGCAATGAGCACACCTACTACTTATACCCCAATCTTAGTTACTGCATACCATTCAAACTATACTCTTCAAACACAAAAGGCTTTCTGGAGACATGATCATTCATTTGAGAAAAATACATGGTGAACCTCTATCTTTTTGTGCCAGAAACAAGGATATGTGCAGAGACTAATGGGGATACATCTGAAGGACAGAGGCCCAGCTTAAAGTTTCTCCCACTGGCCAAATAAGTAATCATATCAACATCAAAAAGAATAATGATCATGACAGATTGAAACTGCTCAAATGAAAAAGAGAACCTACTGGTCCAAATTGGAACTAAAAATAACTGATGCTTATGGTGGGGGACCAGGGTTTCATGTCAAAGAATTCCAGCTAATAAATGTAGAAGGGATGATAGAATTCAAACTACGAATGCAATAATGGATGCAGGTAGGAGGCATCCCTGGAACAAGGTATTCACATGGCCTCAAAATACCACCTAGCATTATTACTCTTATTATCTGTGAAAGGAAAAAGGTTGCTTTTACCATGGAGTGATCTGATGGACACCAGTTTAACCAAGTGATCAAACTTACCATCACCAATAATGGAGCTAACTGCTATTATGTGCTTCCTGATGTGATCCCATGGAAAATATAAAACATTACCCATGTAGTATTTTTGACCAACATGTTTAACATGAATGTATTATATAATGAGGAAACAATGAGTCAAATAGATTGTGAGACCATCCCAAGACAACTAAACATCCAAATTGTGGCTAAGACTGCTGAGTAAATGAGAATGCCATGGGTGATCTTTGATTGGATCCTGGATGGGGAGGATAAAGCTCTAAAAATTACCTTTTTGGTATAAAAATTTTGTGAGGCTACTTAGGGTCATTTAATCATAGGCTGTATCACAATCATAATATCATTGTACCAATATAAATCCATAAAGTATAATAATGTTATAAGAATGTCCTTTTTTTTCTTTTTAAGGGGACACATGCTATAATACTTAAAGTAGCATACTACAGTTGGCCTTCCATATCTGTGGCTTTCACATAGGTGGATTCAACAAACCACAGATCGAACATATTTGAAAAAAAATAAAAATAATAATACAACAGTAGAAAATAACACCAAACCCCCCCCAGCAAACAACTGTTTAAATAGCATTTACATTGTATTAGGTGTTATAAGAAGATAATCTAGAGATGATTTAAAATATACAGGAGGATGTGCATAGGTAACATGCAAATGTTTTGCTACTTTTTTAGAAGGGACTTGAACATCCATTAATTTTGGTCACCACACAGGGGTCCTGGAACCAACCACCTGCACATACTGAACGATGACTATAACTCTGAACTTTGAAATGATTCAGGTGTATATGAGGGGGAGGGGCAACAGAAAGTTAGGATGCACAAATATGGCAAAATATCTTAGCAAAATGATGAATGAAAAATCACGGGTGCTTATTGTACTAGTTTTGCAACGTTTCTATAGATTTAGTATTTTCTTCAAAATAAAATGTTAGAAGGAAAATTAACACACCATTAGGTAAATAAAATTCACAAACCACTGAGTGTTAGAAGATATATATCACCCACAAACTCAACAAAGTTTTCAAATGCGGAATATATAGTGATCCCTTGCAAACCAGTAAGAAAAACACAAACGGAAAAATGGGTAGTAGACCTATCAGAAACTGATAGGAGGATATCCAAATAGTCTATAAACATATTAAAAGGTGGTGCTCAACCTCACTAGGAATTAGACAAGTGGAAAAAAACCACAAAAATATCACTACATACCCACCAGAATTACTTAAATTCAAAATGCTTACAATAACAAGTGTGACAAGGATGTCGAACAATGGGAATTTTCATATACTACTAGTGGGAATGTAAAATAATATAGCTACTTTGGAAAACAATTTATTGTAATCCACTAGGAGTTGAAGATATGCATACTCTGTGATCCATTCCTAGGGATACACCTAGAAGCAATTCATGCTTACTTATGCCAACAGACATGTGTATGACTTCATACTGGTATGATCCATTATGACCCCACACTGGAAGCAACCCCAATGTCCGATATCACTATAATGGATAAATAAACGGTGATGTGTTTCTGTACTATTCATATGATGGAATGCTGTGAAAATGAACAAACTACAATCTCCTGAAACAACATGAATAAATCTAATACACATGAGTGAAAGAAGCCGGACACAAATAACACCTACTTCACTGTTACACTCACACGTCATTCGAAAACAGAGAAGTATAAGTTATTTTGTCTAGGGATTTATACTTAAGTAGTAAAACTTTAATGGAAATTAGGGAAGTTATTATTTAAAAGTCAGGATGATGGTCATCCCAGGAGGGAATAGTGATTAGGAAGGACAATAATAGTGCATTATGGGGTGCTGGCAATGTTCTTGTTCTTACTTGAATGCTGGTGACTTAAATATTCAGTTCATGATAAGTCATTGAGGTCTACATATTTGCTTCATGCACTTTTCTATATGTTTATTTAAAAACAAAAAAAATTTTAAGTTAAAGGAAAACTAGGAACTATTATAAGTCAAATACTAGACTTTACATAAAAGAAACAAGTAGCTATATTTTTAAAAGATGGGTCCAAAAATGAAAAACAGAGAGATAGGTTTCTCAGTAGACTAGACACACCTGAAGAGGGAATTAGTGAATTGGAAGGTAGAGAGGAGAATGTGACCCAGAATACAGCACAGTTATGTAGAGAGATGAGTAAAATTACAGAGAGGTCAGAGATGGAGGATAGCATGAGTAATTCTAATATATGCGTAACAGGAATTCCAAAAAAAATTGAGTGTATGGGCAAAAGATAATAGTTGCAGCAATAATGGCTTAGAATTTTACATAATTCAAGAAGGAATGAACCTTCAGATTGAAAAGCACACCAAGCCTTTTATGGGATAAATTCAAAATTATTTATTATATATTAGATAAATCATCTCTAGATACATTGGGATAAATGAAAAGATCAAGGAAAATAAGAAATCCCTAAAATCTTCAGAGAAAAGAGAAAAATTTACTGCACATGAAAGACTACCAGATCAATAGCAGACATCTCCTTGCCAACAGAAAATGCTGACACAATGGAATAATGGCTTTATAGTTTTGAAGAGCAGTAACTATCAGTCTAGAAATGTATACCCAACTATACAAGTATTCAAGAGTGAATACAAAATGAAGACATTTTCAAACACACTGAAGAATTTATTATCAATACTAATGCACTTCCTTCAGCAATGAATAAAATAAACCTGGAAAGGATTAACAGGATGCAAGAAATCTATTAATTAAGTGCTAAGAAATAGTGAAACACTTGCTATACAGAGTGTCTTCTGTTTGGCCCTGCAGATCTTCCCTACTCCCATCTCCACTCTGAGAGGCTGCCCAGTATGGACCAGGACAAATAAGCGCCCCTTGTTCTCTGCCTGGTGAATGGTTTTTGTCAATGAGGAGCCCTAATAGGACACTGGATGAAGGGAGGACAGTGGGGTCAGAGTACATGATCTCTTGGCTACTCCCTCTGCAGCGATCCTTGGCTGGATGGAAACCTCTGAGGTCACTGCTGCTCTTAATAAAGCCCCAGTATAGAACTCTCCTCTCAGGTTTCCACGACTGTTCCCTCTCCAGACCCCTTCAGGCCGAGGGGAAATAAAACTCTGGTTTTCCTAGCTCCAGCAAATGACATTATTCTTGTGGGTTTCTCAATTCCTATCAATGCACTTAAAAAGAGTCACTGTGCTTAATATTTATGTATTTAACTCTCTTTGAATTATCCTAATTTTGACTGTGTGATTTGTTTCCTATTAGGATACTGACTTCACATTGGTAAATCTGAATAAGTATTGATATGACAATATAATCATAATCACAACTAATTGGAGGGAGTTAAAGCTATGATGGAGCTAAAATATTAGACAACACAACACAAAAGTTGGAAAGGGTGAGGTTGCAGAGCGATGAAGCAGTTTAAGATCCTTGTCTTGTTCAGAAGAAATAAAAAGAATTTGTAAACTTGAAACTTTGTTAGAAATATAGAGAGATCAGAATGAATGTTTAAAATATTCAGGGTAACAAAATCTGTATCTCCAGGTCTTATTGGAATTGTAAACCCTTACTTCTAAATTCTAGACTTCTTCATTTCTTGTGGTGCCTCAAACTCAGTACATCCCACAGTGAACATCTCTTCCCTCCACTCAAACTTAATCTCTATCTCTAGGCAATGCTCCAGTGTTCAGTCTTTGACTCCTCCCCTCCCACACCACCCAACCCCAGGACACTTACCAAATGTTCCTTGAATACCAAATGTTCCTTGAAAGCCTCTCTTACCTGGATGCTGTCCTGGTTCATTTCTTGTGTCCAAACTCACCCCTTTCTTGGCCTGATTCTGCTCCAGTCTCTGTGTCTGTCCTCACTAGGTGGAGAACAGATACAAGACAGAAGTCCAGATTACAAGACACAGATGAAGTATCCCCCCAAAACACTGCACAGTTGCTGAGAAATAATTGTATCTTAGCAACCAAGCCTAGGATGCTCAACTTATAACTAACCCACCAACTCCTACTCTAAACTATCTAAGGAACAATGGAACTTCCTCCCCCAAGTTATGACTCTTGGAGAGAAATAAATTTTCATTTTTTTTCTTACTAATTTCTAGATGACCAGAGAGAGAAATAACTTTATTATCTGTTTTTCTTTAATTTACCTGTCACATAGTATTAATAGTTATTTGATAAATATTTGTTGAAAGAAAAAATAAGAGAATGAATTACATTTTAAAACATTACTTTTAATAAAAAATGTACACAAGGATTTATATGATATGTGTTCATCATGGCATTATTGAAACTGTTGTTCCAACTTTCTCTCCTTGAGGACTAGGACAGGGAATGAGGTTTGACCACGTAGACAGATATTTCCACCCTTTCTTTTTTGTTTTTATTTTATTTTATTTTATTTTTCTTTTTGAGGCAGAGTCTCACTTCGTTGCCTGGGCTAGAGTACTGTGGCATCAGCCTAGCTCACAGCAACCTCAAACTCCTGGGCTCAAGCGATCCTTCTGCCTTAGCCTCCTAAGTAGCTGGGACTACAGGCATGCGCCACCATGCCCGGCTAAGTTTTCATATATATATTTAGTTGGCCAATTAATTTCTTTCTATTTTTATTAAAGACAGGGTCTTGTTCTTGCTCAGGCTGATCTCGAACTGCTGAACTTAAGTGATCCTCCCGCTTCAGCCTCCCAGAGTGCTAGGATTACAGACGTGAGCCACCGTGCCAGACCTCCACCCCTTTTTGAAAGGAGATCCCATCCCAGTAAGGGAGTAGGGCATTCAGGAATCTCCAAAAACTGATGAGTGAAAAGGAGGTCACCCCACAAGCAGCACACTAGAGGGGTGAAAGGTTGTAGTTTGGTCTCACCTGTCACTCTAATAACAAGACAGGAAATGGGAGAGAGAGGTCCTGCATAAGAGGTCAACACAGAGTAGGCAGCCCCTGTGTGCACAGGAAACCAGCAGTCCTACCTGCCATGCCGAGAGTTGCCCTAGGCTCCAACCCCACAACGTCAATTGTCCTTGGGGAGGCCGGCCGGAGCAGAGGGCCCCTTCAGTCCAAGGACATCAGAGGGGAGGGCTCCGATCCTGCCCCTCTTTGGGTCTGGGAGCAGCCCCCACTCCAATGTCTGAGCCCTCCACAGCCTGGACAAGGCATCCTGGGGTCCCTTGGTGGCATTTCCTTCTTTGAGCCATGAAGTCTCCTTCCAGTCAAGTTTAGGCACTTGGAGTTTCAATGTCCCGTCTCTCCACAACAGTAACATGCTCCAATGGGGTTTACCTTTGGTCTACGTGGAGAGGGCTGGAAAATGTGGACCATGGCCAAAATCTTCAGGGCCTGTTTCTTGTCTCTGTATTTGTCCCTCTCCTGCTCTTCTCTCTCTCTCTCTCTCTCTCTCTCTCTCTCTCAGACTCCTGATTGCTAAATGCCTCAAATGCCTTCTCTGTGAGGTGGTTAGCTGGCGTTTGGGGTCCCATAGCCAATTTCTGAAGCTTCCTTTGAATGTCAGGCTCTTGCAGGGTCTCAGTTGGGTTTAGCGATGACTGCTGGAAGGGACGGTTCAGGTGAACAGTCCTTGCGTAGGTCCCTGTTATCTTGTGGAGCCATGAAACCCTGTACAAACGGCACTTCAGACCACTTTCCTACTCTGGGGAAACAGGTCCAGCCGCAGTTAGAGTTAAAATCAAGGGAGCCAATTGCTGCTGCTCCTCGCCATCTTCCAAGCTTATACTGTGCCAGGCCTATCACACAGGAAGATTAACCATTTCTTATTTAAGGACTGAGGGTCAAATTGATCCCAATGTTGGAGAGTATACCCGAGAAACCTAGAAGGTGGTATATGATTGTTGCAGTGTCCCGCTACCTGTTCCCTTTTCCTGGGAGGAGACATCCCTTCTCATACGGGCGCCACCCTGGCCCATCTTGGGCTGACCTGAGACAAGGACTACCTAAGCTTACCAAGGCCTCCCCTGTTCCTTCTCCAAGGGTGATTCGTGTGATTATTCCCTCTGCCCCTGGACGCCCGCACTCCCGTGTGGGCCTTGGCACAGTTTGCTGTTCGATCATGATCAAGGCTTTCCCTTTGCAGTGTTGTTTCCAAAATAACGAAAACACTTAAAGGTTATAAGGGGTCGGGGGGCCTTTCCCATCTCCGTCCTCTCCCTTCACAGCATTCTAACCTTCCACACCCAATAAAAATAAGGTAATTTCTACATGAACCCTCCCCAAGGAGGGTGCAGAATCTCCTCACGACTTCCCAAAAGCCTCACGAGCAAGACACAAAGCACATTTCAGGTATTTCTGGGCTTTGCATGGAACCCTGCAAATGCGGGGACCGGGCCTCCTCCATGCAAAAACAGCAAAGACTCTCAGGAGAAGGGCAAAAGCACAGGCTCCAACAGCAATAAGAGCTCCAGAAATCTGGGTCAGGTGAGAGTGGAAAGTCAGAGGCAAAGGAATACCTCAAGTCTGGAAATCCAGTCACAGCACCAAATATGCTGCTAGTTCTTGAACTCCAAGGTTCTAGTCTTCTCACAATCAAAGAATGAAAATGAGACAGTTTTGAAGCAGCAAACAGCAAAGTTTATTAAAGCAAAAGTTTTTACTCATAAAGGGGTAAAATCAGGCAGAGGTCCCAGTGGACTGTGGCACTGGGGTGTCCGTGCAATCAGCGAGCCAATAGGACACTCCATGAGGGGTAGGAGCAGCACACGGCCCAGGAGACAGTGGTACCAGGGTGGCATGGGAGCCTCTCCTCTCGTCTGGCCTCTCCTCCTTCGCGGTGGAGTCTCCTTCCTGCTGTTGGGTGGAGAGAGCTTTTACCCTCCATGGTTAGGCGCAGATGTGCTGTGGGCCCCGAAGCCCACTGTGGTGGGGGGCAAACTGGAATGTGTGAGGGCCCTGTGCTGTTTCTGTTGTGTTTCTTGTGATAGCTGTGGCTACCCTTGTCAGTGCTGCAGTGTGTCCTCTCACTCAGAGTCCTGCTTGTTTATGTCGCTTACTCTCGTGTTTTCACTGCTCATGTCTCACTTTCCCACTTTCACTAACATTCTGTGACACTTGTGGTCACTCTTATCTTGCAGTGTGTTTTCTTACTCAGCGTCCCATTTGTTCCCAGCCTGTTCTGTGCTTCCTCTGCTCACGTCTCACTTCCCCACCTACACTAACAAAAGGACCAGGAACTGCAAAGAAAGGAACTAAGGGAGCAAGAACAGGCACAGCAGTTAGAGGGAAGGGTGCCTGGTGTTTGGGGTGACATGTGGCATTTGGATCCCCAGATGTCTGGATGGGAGGGATGGGGCAGGAATGGATATGGAGGGATCTGGTCAGGGACATCCCTGGAAGCAGAAAAAAGCCTGGGGTGGAGGTGACAGCAAGGCCCTGCGGAGACGAGAGAGTCACGCTCTGCCAGGTGCTCATGAAACTCCACTCACAAAATCTTGTAAAAAGAAAGAGCAGACACTGCCCAGTAGATCTCTACTACTGCCTGGGGACCCTTATACCAGAGGTCAAAGCAGAAAATGAGTGATGAGGTGGGACCAGGAAACAGAATTGAAATCGAGCCAGAGCAAGGAATACATAGTGGGTGGCATATTGCTACCTGAAGTTGGTGACGATATTCATTGCCTTCTGCCTAAGGCGGCTGGAGATGCAGCCCAGTGGCTCCTCCCTGATTAGCTCCAGTGGCAGCCCTGCCCCCGGACACCAGGAGGACCATTAGCACATTCATCTTGTCATCCTCCCCTCCTCCCACTCCAGGCCCTGCTCACAAGAAGGTGGGACTGAAAGCTTCAGGGACTTCCAGGGAGCAGGCTCATAAGGACAGCACCCCCGACTCCCACCAAACCCTGACACACAGTACTCACCCCTACCTTGAGGACGGAAAAGGGAAAACTATGCTAAAAAAAAAAAAAAAAAAGAAACTGGTAAATCTGGGCTTCTCCCCTCCAGGCCAAGCATAGGATCCCTGATGAGGGTTTCCATGGGGACCGCCCTCCCTCCCCTTCCTCTTGAGTGGTACTTACTGCCATGGAGACTAAAATGTCCAGTTTGTGGGGAGGCTTGCATGGCAAGGGGATGGGCTGGTTGCTCATGGTGTTTGTCATCTGGGTCAGGGAGTTCAGGGAGTCCAGCCTCAGAGCCGTGTCCTGAACCAACCAGTGTGCCCAAAGTCCTCCGAGGGCCAGAATGACCCTGGGCCCGGGGCTACACGGCTCTGGGGGAGAAGGAGCTAAGCCTCCCAAGGGCTTCACTAGCCTGAGGCCCTGCATCTTCCCTCTGAGCGCAGCTGAAGAACAAGGACAGTCTCTGGCAGCCCTGCAGGGGCAGGGGCACCCCCTCTCCTCAACTCCCTCAGGAGCTCCCCTCCATGGAGTGCTGAAATAGGGTGCATATAGCGTCCTTGCCTCTCAAGATATCATCTCCCACTGAGTATCCTACCCTGGGCATGGCCAGCTGGGTAGCAGGTGGATAGGGAATGGGAGTGGTGGCTCCCCGTACCCTAGGGACGTGTGCTCTGGACAAGCAGTAAAGACAAGAAAGGTGTTCGGAGCTCCCTCTGTCTACCCTGAATGCTTCTCCCTATGGACAAGTTAAGAAATTTAAGCACTGCTCCTCCCTCCCTAGGAGCCCAAAGGCAGGGCACAGAGCACACCAGGGGGAAGGAGACACTTTCAACAGACCTCAAAGTACTGCGCCCTTTGGGCCAGAGACCATGACTGTCAGTCCCCATTTTCCCAGGGTCTTGTCCTCCACACCACTCCCCTGCTCTCTGCAGGGACTCTGGATAAGGCACAATCTGACAAGGCAGGGGCTCAACGTAGAGGAGGGGAAGACTGCATTTCTCACTCTTCAGCCTCTTAGGGGAGGGCTCCCACCATCAGGAACCTTCCCTGCTCCACACACCTGCCCACTCCCAGCTGGAAAATAGAAACAGTTCCTCACGTTTGCATAAAGTGAAAATCAAAACTGCATAGTCACCCAAGTGCATTTCTCTCCTCTTTCTCTCTCCCTCTTCTGAGTGTCATGGCCTCCGTCCTTCCTGGTGGGGTCTTGGTGCCCTGTCTACCTTGTACTGCCCAGAATAGGTCCTCATCCAGGCGCGCGCCTCAGGGCCTTGAAGTTTCCTATTTTCTCCACCTTGTTCTTTCCTTCCTGGGATCTGCCAAGTGCCATCTCAAGCTCACACTTCAGACGCTGCCTCAGGAGCCTTCCTTGAGCTCCTAAGCTCCTCTCCAGTGCACCGCACAGTTCCTTCCTGCAGACCTCAGCATGGGCACTGAGACCTTGTTTCCGTGTCTGTCGTCGGGTGAGCTGCATCTGACACAGTAGCTCACAGAATGTGCCAGTGGGTGCATGGACATCTTCTCTGCTCTCAGCCCACCCCCAAGACCCCTATCTGCGAGCACCTTTCCCCCTCTCTGGCAGATGCTGTTGGTGCCCCCTCCAGATCTGAGGGCTCCTTCCCTTTGACTGGCTGCAGCCTCCTCAAGAGCACTGCCCCAGGTTCATGCGGCCTCCTTGCCTGGAATTACGTGCCCCAGACCAGCCACGGAAGCCAGGGACAGACAGGTGGGGCGAGGGGATCGGTACAGAGGCCCCTCACTGAGCTCGAGGTGGGACAGGCTGCAGGGCAGTTTTCCTGGGGAGCTCACACGGGATCAAACCCTGTCTTGGCTTAGCATCTCCCCTCTCCTCTCCTGCTTCCTCTGCTCTACCCCCGCCTCTCTGCAGGTGCAGCCTTGAAAATCACTGCACAGAAATCTCCACCTCCCTTGAGAAATCACATGCATAAGAATCTCCACCTCTGGCTCTGCAGCTGTAAATTTGACCTTAAGGCACCTTCTCTGCTTGGCGGGCAAATTCCTGCTCTGTGTCCCAGATGGACTCACCCATCTGAGGGGGCCAGTCTTCCCAGTTTGCCCAGGACTGAAGGGTTGCGGAGAACTACACTTTTGGCACTGAAGCCAGGACCGTGTGAGGAAACCAAGACGGCTGAGCACCTCCAGGAAAATTTCTCCATCCAGCCCCATAGAGGGTCCAAGGAACAGTTCTCCTGTGGCCATTTACTTACCTATTCACTCAGGCAGACAAGTACCTCCTGAAGGCAGGGTCTGTGTCTGTCATGTGACACCCTGAGCCCAGCACAGTGCCTGTTACACTCTGATCACCTAGTACATATTTCTAATAAGTGAATTGTTAGATAAGGATTCCTGCTTGCTTAATTTTGTATCCCCAATCTACCTTCCACAAAGCCTTGCACATAGATGTTCATAAATATTTGTTAATAACTGGAGAGCAAACAATCAGCTTAGAAATGAGGCCTCTTTCCTAGACACTCCTCCTAAGTCCCAGTCAAGTGGTGTTGCTCAGTGACAAGAAAACAAGATTAGAAACTTAAAAACCTAGAGTCAAGTGCCAATCCTACTGAGCATTTGCATAAGGCTTTCATTTTCCTGGATTTTGTTTTTTTTTTCACTGTTAAGATAGGGACAGTAACAGTGACACGGTCATGTAGTCTTTGCAGGTTACAAAGCACCTGCACAGCAATCCTCTTGTTTCATCTTCATCAACTTTCCAGGGATGCATAAGTTATTTTTGCCTCTTCCCAAGTGTGGCAACTGAGATGTCCCAGACAGGAAGACACTTGCCATGGGGATCACTTGGAACAGCTGGGGACGGGGCCCAGGACTTCCCCACCACAGGCCTTGAGCGCTGAGAGGGAGGCCCCACCTTCTTACTCACCTGGATACTGAGCATCAAGCACAGTCCCTGATCCATGGGAGGCTCTCAGATACCGTGGGAATTAACTTGCTCCAATCTGACTTGCAGGCAATAATATTTCCATGGCACCCAAGCGCCAGCTCCACTCTGCTGCACAGCAGCCAGGGCCCAATTGGGACAACAGAGGGCAAAGTGCTTGAAGAAGCCTGAACACCATGCACGTGTCACATCCTCAATCTCACTGCTGTTCCTGGAGACCACACCCACTCGCTCCCCGATCTCCCCTCCCTCAAGTCCTCAGAACCCAAGGACACCTGTGTGGTACCCATGGCCTGTCCTCATGGCATGTCCACAGCCCTTCCCCACCAGACCCCTCCACCCCACCCCCGCAGCCCCCTCCACCCTCCACCCCAGCAGTCCCCTCCCGTCCCCAGCCACACGCAGAGACGCACCTGCTGCTCCTCCTCGGCGCCGACATTAGTCATCCTCTCTGGGATGGCCACAGTGAGTTGTTCCAGTCACTTGTCATCCTTGATGGCCACCAATGACTGACTGGAAAACTGAGGAAGAGGAAGGGAGAAGAGGAACACATCGAACAGTGGAAGGGCTTTCTGCACATGGAAGTGGGGAAGAAAGAAGCAAGCGACAGAGGTGTTGTCTGGAAAGAGGAAGAAAAAGCTCCAGAAACAGGGAAGACTGAAATACCTGGAGGGGGCGGTCAGGACAGAGAATGACTACACAGGGCTGAGAAAGGTAATGCCATCTGCATGTGGAGAGAGGCCCTTCTCCACTTCACAACCCCTGCCCCTGTATTATTCTCTTTTCTTCTGTGCAATAGGAATGAACATTCCCATTTTACAGATGGAAAAGCTGGGGCCTGGAAAGGTGAAATCACTTGCCCGAGGACACCCAGCTGGGGCTCCTCTCTCACTCTCCATGGTAGGAGGGGCCTTGAGAGCTGAGAGTGAGGTAGGTGGTGGAGGCTGAGGGCAGAGTGAGACTCTGATGCAGGCACTGAGAGGCCCAGGTGCCCAAGGGGAGGTTCCCATGTCACAGAGGTCCCTTGATGGTGGCCTCAGCCACTGGGGGTCAGGGCCTGTCCTTCCTAAGGTCCCTGAGGAGGGAGCTACACTGTGGGAATGGGGGTCCCTGGGAGGGCTCACCTGGAGCAGCCTGCCCTCCTAGGCATCCTGATCCAAGCCCTTCTCTTGGTGCCCTGTGACAGGAGAGAGTGTGGGGACCACCAGACTGGAGGGCCCAGCAGGGAAAAAGCACACACTGGACACTACGCTGGGCCTGCAAGCCCAGCATCTCGTCTCATTCTCACTGCAGTCCTGCAACAGAACTGCTGTTCCACCTCACAGAGGCTCTAGGATGTGAGCGACAATCACCAGTCACACACACAGCTGGTCATTGTCTGAGCGAGGAACCGAAGCTGGGTCTGTCTGGTCCCGAGGCCCACACACCCCTGGGCCCCAGTACAGGGAGGGGGCAGTCCGTCTGGGAACTCTGGAGCCACAGAGCTCTGGCCTACGCATATGCTCTATGCACAGCACGGCCCAGGGCACCCACCCACCAGACAGCACCCAGAGGGACAGACAGGCTGGTCCCAGTGCTCCTCGCCCCGGGAAGTCCCACTGGAAGCCTCGGGACTCCAGCCCTTCTGGAGTCAACCCCCTGCCCCACTCTCTTCCTCCAGCTCCCACAACCCCTCGCCAGGCAGCGTCTGCAACATCTGGGGGTCTCCTTGCTCCAAAGCTGGCCTGTGCTAGCGCTGATGCCAGTGCAGGGAGGTGATGGGACGCAGGGCAGGGAGTGGGCTCGGAGAGCTGACTCCACATGCATCTTCTCTGCAGGGCTTCAGGGCACACAACTGAGAGGGAAGAGAAGCCACAGGACGTGGAGAGAAGGATTTAAGGGAAAGGAAGGAAGAATTTTAGAACAAACCCTCAGAATGGTAGAGCTGAAGCTTAGCCCTACCAATCTTTCATGCGTGTTGAACATGTTCCCCCAAATGCCCTCAGACACCCCCTTCTCTGTGATACCCTCCTTTGACTGCTGGAGGCCCAGCAGGCTTTGCCCCTCTGAGACCCCCTGCCCCACGGTGGGTTCCTCTGTTAGTGCACTTGTCACATGTCACTCTGGATGGGGAGGTCATCCTCAGGGTGGCCTCCCTCACTGACATGCAAACCTCAAGGGAAGGTACAAGGGTGGTCTATACCTTGTCTGTCCACATGTTCCTAATGTCTATCATAGCACCGGGCAAATAGAGAAACTGAAAATGTACTTGCTGAGAAAATGAGGTCCAGAAAGGCATGAGGACTTGTCCAAGTTCACAGAGAGAAGCTCACAGGGAGGCCACACAGGAGAGTGCCGAGCCTCCCCCATCTCCCATCTCCCTGAGGCTCTGGGCCCCACCACCTGTACCCAGGGCCCTCCTCCAAGAACTGTGACCTGGGTTGTCCCTCCCCAGGGCCTCCAGGATCCTCAGCCTCAACTCCTTATTCTGTACCCAGGGTGATTCCTGGCACAGAGCGGGACTCAGCTGTCATGGAATGATCAGGTAGATGGACGGATGGATGGAGACGTCCCTCCCAGCATCACTCACCAGCAGATGGGTCAGGAGTTTCTGTGGAGTGATGAACTCAGAGGCTGCATCAAAGAGAGTGTAAAGGAAGAGGACAGCGTCAGTGCAAGCCCCAGGGGTCTCACCTCTAGCCCCCGCCGGAAGCCCACCTTCAGTACTTCAGAGGAGGACCAGAGGCAAAGTGGACAAGGCACAGCCATGCAGCCCTGGGACCTGGGTCATTTCCACTCAGCCTAGAACCCAAACCACTGCTATTCCAGCTTATAGAATAAGCAAATGCCAAATCAGTGCAGACTGGACACCCTCACCCCATCCCTCACCCTTCTGGGATGGGAGGTCAGGGGTGAGTGACTGTAGAGTGAGGCCAGAGCTGGGGCAGAGGAGACACCAGGGACAGGATTGTCTGCATGCCCACGATGTGGTGATACCAACCCTGGGCTCCAGGATTTGAAAATGAGGACCAAAGGCCAGAGGACCTGTGTGTGGGGCTGCTCCCCTCCAGGAGAGGCTCCTTTCCATCCATGCTGAGGGCTGATGGGCTCAGGCTGCAGCCCTGACCCTTCGTCTTCCTCCCCTCTCTTGTCTAGGCGTGTGGTCTGCAGTCTCACCACACTGCAGACCTGCACCCCCGCACCCCTGCAGTCCCACACCCTGCAGGGTCTCAGCCTGTGTCCACGCCCATGCTCCCATGCCGGGAGCATCCGAGTGCACACAGCCCCCCTCACCGTCAGGGGCTCCCCTCTCCCAGACTCATGTGCGAGGTGGAAGCCGCTGAGGTAGGGGGGCTTGCCCAGGGCCCAGGCCCTCAGAGCCCCCTCTGTGGCGCTCTCACTCAGGACCACGACGGCCCAGGTGTTGCTGGGCTGTCACACCAAACTGACCATCTAGGCAAGGATACGTGACAAAGGATGGGCCAGGCCTTCAGTGCCAACCCCAAACCATCCCCATCATGTGTCTTCAAACCCCATGACCTCGGATGCCTTTTCCTGGAGGGCCCTGTGAGGCCTGTAGACACAGCTCCCTCTCACCGAGGCATTCCTGTTGTCTCTGTCTCTCTCCTGGCTCACCCCATATTGTTAAAGTGTCACCAGAGTCCTTACTAAAATGACACCAGGCAGGGTTCAATCAGATGGAAGGGCTCCCTGAAATCTGGAATTGTCTGACTGGTCATGGCCTTCACTAGAGAACATTCCAGAGGCAGAAGAAACGTGAGAGGTCAGGAGACAGGGCTTGTTGGGGTGGGGAGAGAGGCTGTATGCAGGGGGGGAGGACCTCCTAGCTGTGCCCTCCCACAGCCCTCCTGCCCAGTCCACAGCATGTCAGTTCCCAGGAGCTCTGGGAAACTTGCCGGCTGCTGTGAGCAGGCAGGGCTACCATCTCCCCCTTTTGTACAGAAGGAGAAAGTGCAGCCCACAGATGTGCTCAAGATGTCACAGCTGGACATTGGCAGAGGGACTGCAGCCTCCAGATTCTCCACCCAGTGACCCTCATGTGCTCCCTGAGCCCCTCCTCAGAGGAGCCCCAGGCCCTGGAGTGGGAAGAGACAGAGGTGGGGAAGATGGAACAGACAGGACAAGGGGAGATGGACGGGAAGAAGGAGGTAGCATGGGGGTCAGAGGAGTGGGCTGGGAGCCAGGGGAGGGGGAAATGGAGAAGCTTCTGTGACCCCAGCTGTTTGTACCATCTGTAAGATTTTGGAACACATAAGTCGAATGTCCTCTTCATTCCAGAGAAAGAAAAAGAAGAACTAAAATCTGAAAGAAATGACGGCTGACTTTCCTGGGTCAAGGCCTCCCCTTGCCCACTGACTAGGGCTGGGAAGGCCAAAGCCTATCACACGACTCCGTCCTACCAGCCCAGCTTCCTGTCTCCCTCTGCTCCTCACCCTGCCCTTCCTCTGTGCTCTCCCCCAAGACTGGTTCCCTCCCTAGGCCCCCTCAGGGCTGGCCCTGCTCACTGAGTGGTGCGACTCACTGAACTTGATGACATGGTTGATAATGATGCTGTCCTGAGAAAGGCTCAAGTAGTCATGGTGGCCCAAGGCCTCAAGGAAGCTCAGGAGAGCCATGAACACCTGCAGGGTCACAGACTGTCACATGCAAGACAGCAAGGGACCTCAGGGAGGCCACCTGAACCCTCGGGTTCCAGGTGAGGACACAAAGGCCCTCAGGAAGGTAGGGACAATGAAAATTGATGAAATGTTCTAAGGACAAGATAAAGATTGTTATTAGACTGAAAGGAAAACAGAAACACAGCATATACTATTTGTAAGAGATAAATCTCAAACAAATGAATACAGGAAGATTGAAAGAAGACGAAGGGTCAAGGTGAGCTGTGCATCACTAATCTAAAAACACCGACCCTAACCAGCTGCATAGCAGGCAAAATGCATCTCCAGGCAGATGCATACTTAGAACATTTCATGTCAATAAAAGACTCAATCCACCAGGAAAATATACTAATTGTTATGTGTATGAAACTAATAACGTAACTTCCAAATAGAGGGCATAAAACTCAAAGAACAAAAAAGAAATATTGATAAACTCAGATTCAAAATGGGAGACAGTTTAACACATCTCTCAGAACTGATAGAATAAAATCAGTTTGGATGTAGATTTGAAAAGTATGATTAGCAACATTGACATAATAGTCTTACATAGAACACTGTATCCAACAACTGCAGAGTATATTTTCTTTCCAAGCACATACATAACATGTAAAAACTGATCATTTGCTGAGTAGTAAGGCAAGTCTCTATAGATTTCAAACAACTGAATTCATATAGAACATGTTCTTTCTTCACAGTGCAATTAAACTAAATATTACACAAATATAACTTTTAAAATCCTCATAGGTTTAAAAATTACAAAGTACATTTATAACTAATCAATGCAACAAAGAAATCTCAGTGGAAATTAGAAAATATTTCAACTGAATGATAAAAAACATACTACATATCACTATGGCTGAGATGGGGCTACCCTTGTCTTCACAGGGGAATTTACAGCAATAAATACTGCTGTAGTTTGTGTTCCCTTAAAAATTTATATTGAAACTGAATCCCCAAGGCAGCAGTATTAAAGGGGACCTTTGGGGGTGATTAAGTCATGAGGGCTCAATCATGAGTGAGATCAAGTGTCTTTGTAAAAGAGCCAGAGGAAACTAGCTAGGCCCACTTTGCCCCTCTGCCTTCCTCCCTGTGAGGACACCACAACAAGGCACCATCTTAGAAGCAAATATTGTGCCCTCTCCAGACACCAAACCTGTCATCACCTTCATCTTGGATTTCTCAGCCTGCAGAACGGTAAGTTTCTGTTGTTAATTAGCCAGTCTCAGGCATTTTGTTATAGCAACATAAACAGACTGAGACAATTACAAAATCGATTTGGGATGAAGTATATGTTTTGTAGAATTAAAAGTACAGTTGACCCTTGAACAATGTGGCGTGAGGGGCACTGATGTCCTCCACAATTGAAGATCCATGTATAACTTTTGACTCCCCCAAAGCTTTACTAATAGCCTACTGTTGACCAGAAGGCTTACCAATAACAAACCGTTGATTAACACATGCTTTGTATGTTATATAGATTATATACTGTATTCTTACAATATAGTAATCTAGAGAAAAGAAAACTATGTTAAGAAGACCATAAGAAATAGAAAATATATTTAGTATTCATTAAGTAGAAGTGGATCGTCATAAAGGTCTTCATCCTTGTCGTCTTCACGTTGATTAGGCTCAGAAGGAGTGGGACAAGGAGGGGCTGGGCTTGCTGTCTTAGGGGTGGCAGAGGAGGTGGAGGGGGTGGAAGGGGAGAAAGAAGAGGCAGGCACACTGCTGTAACTTTATGAAAATATATTTTAATATTGGTCTGACTTTTTTGCTTTTTCATTTCTCTAAAAATGTTTCTATGTGGTCCCAATCCTTTTGCCACCACTTGCCTTAGTTTTAGTGGCTGTATCATGGAAGGTCCATGTGTAAAGGAAGTGAAAAGCTGTCTTAAACAATTGGAACCCTTCTGCCGCATTGTCTAGTGTCGCTTCGTTTTCTGGCACTGCTTCGTCTACATCTTCCTCATGGTCTGCCCCTTGTTCAGAAGCACACATTTCCATCAAGTCACCTTCTGTCAATTCCTCT